>JARQOD010003306.1:0-66450 GCA_033576555.1 Oophaga sylvatica | reverse complement strand
AAAACATTCATAACAGAGAACATTTTACAAGAAGGGTTGTGATTGCTTCTCGGACTCTGTGTTGGAAGATGAGATTCTTAAAGCACAGAAAAATGCCCCTCTAACACTCCTCATGGGAGGTTGTTTGTGCTGGGACCTTTAGGAAAGATTTGTTTGGTGTCATGAGTCTCAGTTGCAGGTCATCCTGGAATCTCTGAGACAAGAGACTTGTGGGTCGCAGTTTTGGTGAAACTGGATGGCAGAAGGAATCATTAAGTGGGTGCGTCAATGTACTGTGTGTGCTAAGATCTAAGTCTTCACATTACTCCGGCTGCGGGGTTGCTTTGCCCTCGGAGGTTCCTGGTGCACCTTGGACACATTTGGCTATGGACTTTATTACCGACCTTCCCCCCCTCTTGAGGGTTTCATTGTCACTGGGTGGTCATGGACGTTTTAGCAAGATGTGTCACTTGGTTCCTTTCATCAACTGCCCTGCGCTAAGACTCTAGCTAAGGCCTTTGTCAAGGAAAATTGTCAGACTACATGGCATTCCTACTGACATTGTTTCTGATAGGGGACCTCAGTTCGTGGCTCGTTTTTGGCGCGCCCTTTTGTGACAGGTTTGGGAGTTCATTTGTCGTTTCACCGATATCATCCTGAGTCTAATGGCCAGACAGAAAGAAAAACCAGGATGTTGAGCATTCTTGCGTTGTTTTGTGGGCAGACAATCAAGAGGGGTGGTCTGAGTTTCTGCCACTTGCTGAATTTGCTCTTAACAACCATACATCCTCTTCTGCTGGTTGTTCGCCTTTTTTTTGTTGTATGGGAGACATCCGTCGTTTGGGTCATTTCCCAAATTGGTATCGGCCGTGCCTGAAGAGGAAATTTTTCTGGTGATTTGGAGAGAGTTTGGGACGGGAATGTGTCGTGTAATCTTCAGGAGCTAACAGAAAATCTAAAAGGTACTTTGATAGGAAACGGCAAGAGGTTTTGTTTGGCTATTGGTGACATGTTTGGTTGTCCTCTAAAAATCTGTGGTGAGGATTCTCTAAAAACAATTGGGTCCCAAGTTTGTAGGGCCCTTAAGGTGCTTCACATTGTTAACCAATCTGCTGTTAGGTTGGAGGTTCCTACCTCCTGGAAGATTAATCGGTGTTTCATGTTTCTCTATTTGAAAAGAGTTATTTGTGTCGATGGAGACGCCTCTGCCACTGTTCCCCCGTAGTGGAGGACGGGGAATATGAAATTTCCCGCATCCTAAATTCTAGACGGTATAGAGGGAGTTTGCAGTATTTCGTCGCTTGGAAGGGTTTCGGACCCGAGGATAACTCATGGGTGAGGGCGGAGATGTTCTGCGTTCCAGACTTGTCAGAGCGTTTCACAAAAGGTTCCGGATAAGCCTGGGCCTAGGGGATCCGGAGGATCCTCTTAGAAGGGGGGGGGGGGTACTGTTAGAACTCTCCTGTTAGGTTTTTTCTATCTTGCTGGTCACAGACCTTTTTTGCCTATTTAAACCTGCTCCGCCCTCTGGCTTTGCTGGACTTTCATTGTAATTTCTACTCTTTTTTTTTTTCCAACATGTTTTATTGATTTAAAGAGTATTACAATAAAAGATAATCATACAAGTCTTGAAGTAACAAGCTTATTTGACAGACGTAAAACTCAAAATTATTGGATTTAAAGAGCATTGCCAAAAAGTAAGTCATACAGGTTTGAAGGAAATCAAGCTTATTTGACGCTATTTGACAGGTATAATACTCATAAATGTCCCCCCACCACCCTCAACCCTCCCATCCCCCCAACATATAAACCCCTAAAGTGAACCTGCATTTGATTAACAATCAAACAAGTTCAAGGATAGGATTATGTCCGCTAATTTTCTGAAGAAGATACCACTGGATTTTTCAAAATGTGTCCTTAGTTTGTCCTGGTGTCCTGAGACAGAGATGGGATAACAATGACCATGTACTTAAAAAATTTCCCAGTCAATTTCTCTTTATTTGTCAGGGTGTCTAGCCAGTCCATTCAAAAATATACATTATTTTGGAGTATATGAGAGATTTGGGTGGTGGCAATGGATTTAGCCAGTGCTGCAAGATACTTTTCCTGGCAGCTGAGGCCCATATTATCAACATGGCCTTAAGATGTTTTAGGGAATTTGTGTTGAGAGCTGTCTAGAATATTAAATATTGCCCATTGCGGCGTCAAAGGAAACAATATCCCACCAAGATTCTGTAGTTCGGCATGGATAGACTGCCATATTTTTGCACTTTGGGGCATCCCCACATGTGATGAAAATGTCTGTGTTTCCTGTCCGCATTTGGAACATGTGAATGTGCCCCCTGGAGACATCTAGACTTAATGTGTGGGGGTAATATAAGCTCTATGAAGGAGTAATAAAAGGACATGTCTGCATAACTGCTGGAGGGGATCACTTTCCGTTGCATCAAGTGGCATCTAAGATTTCCCCGACTGTGATGTATATCATTAACCTCATGCTGGACCTGTCTTTTTGCCCTCCCATGACCATTGATTACGCAACAGTGTGTAAATACTGCTTGTCGAGGCTATCTGCATCCAAAGCGTTCCTCCCTCTTTCTCCACCCCCAGTAGCTATGCCTTTCAAAGTTAAGCTCCTTGCTTGAGAAAAAGGAAGGCTTGTTACAAATGTTGGGAAACGTTGTGCTGCTATGTCAAATGCAAGCATGGAGAATCTATCATCTAATAGGTCAGCTGCCAAGATGCAACCCTGCCCAGCTAGCTCAATGTAAGATAAGGGTGGTTTACCTCCCATAAAGCCCGGGTTACCCAGAAAGGGCACAAAAGGAGAGACATCGCTTCTCAAATGACATAGTCTCCTGCATTTCCTCCACGTCTGTATAATTTGCGAAAAAGGTGGTGTGGTTTCTTAAGTCTGCATAAGGTCATCATTGGCCGTATGTAGTAATGCTGGTAAGGAGATCTACCTTTTAACCAATCAATGGTGTATCTGAGATTTGCTGCTAGATTGTACTTTGCAATGTCTGGGAAATTGATGCCACCCTCCTCCTTTGGGCTTGTAGTTTGATTAGACCTATGCGTGTACGCTTTTTGTCTCCCCCAAATAAATTCCTAAAAGCAGTGTTTAGAGTTTTAACATCAGCACGTGTCAACAAATAGGTAGTGTTTGGAAAAATATACAATAGTTTTGGAAGTATTATCATCTTAATTAAATGACATCTTCCAGAAAAAGACAAAGTAAAGTGTTTCCAGGAGTTTAGAAGGTTAAACATGGACGTAATTAGGGGTCTAATATTAATGTGGTATAAGGACGCCAAATCTGCGGGAGGTGGACATCCAAATATTTGATAGATGATGTGCTCCATTGGAAAGGAAGTGTCGAGTTATTTAATTTTCCCTTGCTCCAAACAGAGCCAGGGCCTCTGATTTATTATAATTTATTTTAAAGCCTGAGCATTTGCCAAAATGATTTAGGGCCTCCATGATAACTGGTATTGCCCGCATTGGGATTGGAGATGAATAGGAGTATATCGTCGGCAAATGCCGCAATTTTGAGTGAGGTGGAGCCTACCTCTATGCCCCTGTATATTGAAGAATTTTGGAGAGTTCTAAGTAAAGGATCTAAAGCAAGTTAAAAAGTAAGGGAGATAAGGGGCAGCCCTGACGCGTTCCTCTCTGGGATTTCAAATGTGGAAGAGAGTATACCATTTATGGCCAGCCTGGACACCGGGTTTTTATATAACAACTTTATCGCCTCACAGAACCATGGACCAAAGTTTCTAAACTCCAGGATGTCGAGGAGATAATCCCATGCAACCCTGTCAAACGCTTTGTCAGCATCCAGGCTGACCACAATAAACTCTAAACAGCCATGAGATTTTCCTTAAGAGATAGCTCCCAAAGCCGTCCGTATTTGTATGTTATGGATTTACTGTGGACAAACCCAATTTGTTGAGGCAATATCAAGTTGGGGATTATTTTTTGCACTCTATTTGCTAGTATTTTAGTGAAAATTTTAAAGTCGGAGTTTAAACCCCTCTCTGACATTAGACGTACTATCCCGTCCATGAAACCCGTGACAAATCTGACCATGGACGGGATAGTACGTCATAGGCGATTAGCTGCGCTCCCCCGGGAGCGCAGCTAATCGCCGCCGGGTGTCAGCTGATTATCACAGCTGACACCCGTGACTGTGTGTCAGGAGCGGTCACGGACCGCTCCAGGCACATTAACCCCTTGCCAAACCGCGATCAAACATGATCGCGGTTGTACTGGGGGCACAGGGAAGCATCGCACAGGGAGGGGGCTCCCTGTGCGCCCCCCTGAGACCCTCAGACCAGCGCGATGTGATCGCGCTGTTCTGAGGGCTTCCTCCCTCCCAGGACCCGGATCCAAAATGGCGCGGGGTCTGGAGGGAGGCCGGCTTCCTCAGTGCCTGCTGACAGCAGGCACTCAGAAGCTTGCAGCGCTGCCTGTGCGATCGCTGGTGTGACAGAGTGCTTGCACACTGTCCACCAGCGATCTGATAAAATACAGTAATGTCCCACCCTGGGACAAAGTAAAAAAAATAAAAATAAACATGTTTTAAAAAAAAAAATCCAAAATAAAAAAAAAAAAAAAAATATTCCCCAATAAATTCATTTCTTCCGTAAATAAAAAAAAAAAAATAATAAAAGTACACATATTTGGTATCGCCCCCTCTATAAACTGTTCGACTAGTTAACCCTTTAGTAACCCCTTAAAAAAAAAAAAAAAACAAAGCAAAAAATCAATGCTTTATCATCATACCGCCAGAACAAAAAGTGGAATAACACGCGATCAAAAAGACGTATATAAAAACATGGACCGCTGAAAAACGTCATCTTGTCCCGCAAAAAACGAGCCGCGATACAGCATCAAAGCGAAAAAATAAAAAGTTTTAGCTCGCAGAATAAAGCGATCCAAAATAATTATTTTTCCATAAAAATTGTTTTTATTCTATAAAGCGCCAAACATAAAAAAAATTAAATAGGTATCGCCATAATCGTACTGACCCGAAGAATAAAACGCTTTAATCAATTTCCACACACGGAACGATAAAAACGCCTCCCAAAAGAAATTCATGAATTGCTGATTTTGTTACATTCTAACCCCCAAAAATCTAAAAAAAAGTGATCAAAAATGTCACGTGCTCAAAATGATACCAAAAAAACGTCAACTCGTACCGCAAAAAATAAGATCTCACATGACTCTGTGGCCAAAATATGCAAAAATTATAGCTCTCAAAATGTGGCATGCAAAAAACTATTTTTTGCAATAAAAGCGTCTTTTAAGCGTGACAGCTGCCAATCATAAAAACTGCTATAAATGGTAAATCAAACCCCCTTTATCACCCCCTTAGTTAGGGAAAAATAATAAAATAAAAAAATTTTATTTCCATTTTCCCATTAGGGTTGGGTTGCGGCTAAAGTTAGGGTTTGGGTTGGCGCTAAAAGTTAGGATTAGGGTTAGGGTGGATTAGGGTGTGTTAGGGTTAGGTTGTGGTTAGGGTTGGGACTAGGGTTAGGATGTGTTGGGGTTAGAGTTGGAGTTAGAATTGGGGGGTTTCCGCTGTTTAGGCACATCAGGGGCTCTCCAAATGGACATAGCGTCTGATCTCAATTCCAGCCAATTTCTGCGTTGAAAAAGTCAAACGGTGCTCCTTCACTTCTGAGCTCTGCCATGCGTCCAAACAGTAGTTTATTCCCACTTATGGGGTATCAGCGTACTCTGGACCCAAGCGTTATTGTGCAATTTGCCTATTTCTTCTGTTACCCTTGGGAAAATAAAAAACTGGGGGCGAAAATATCATTTTTGTAAAAAAAAAAATGATTTTTTGTTTTTACGGCTGTACATTATAAACTTCTGTGAAGCACTTGGGGCTTCATAGCGCTCACCACACATCTAGATAAGTTCCTTGTGGGGTCTATTTTCCAAAATGGGGTCACTTGTTGGGGATTTCCACTGTTTAGGGCATCAGGGCTCTCCAAATGCGACATGACGCCCCCAGACCATTCCATCAAAGTCTGCAATCCAAAACGTCACTACTTCCCTTCCGAGCCCCAACGTGTACCCATACAGTAGTTTTCTCCCACATATTGGGTATCAGCGTACTCAGGACAATTGGACAACAACTTTTGGGATCCAATTTCTCCTGTTACCCTTGTGAAAATAAAATATTGGGCGAAAAAATCATTTTTGCAAAAAAAAAAAGATTTTTTATTTTTACGGCTGTGCGTTATAAACTTCTGTGAAGCACTTCGGGGTTCAAAGTGCTCACCACACATCTAGATAAGTTCCTTTTGGGGTCTATTTGCCAAAATGGGGTCACTTGTGGGGAGTTTCCACTCTTTAGGTGCATCAGGGGCTCTCCAAATGCGACATGACGCCCCCAGACCATTCCATCAAAGTCTGCAATCCAAAACGTCACTACTTCCCTTCCGAGCCCCGACGTGTGCCCATACAGTAGTTTTCACCCACATATTGGGTATCAGCGTACTCAGCACAAATTGGACAACAACTTTTGGGTTCCAATTCTTCTGTTACCCTTTGAAAATAAAATATTGGGGGCGAAAAAATCATTTTTGTAAAAAAAAAAAAGATTTTTTTTTTACTGCTGTACGTCATAAACTTTAGTAAAACACCTGGGGGTTCAAAGTTCTCACCACACATCTAGATAAGTTCCTTGAGGGGTCTAGTTTCCAAAATGGTGTCATTTATGGGGGTTTCTACTGTTCAGATCAGAGCTCTCCAAACACGACATGGCGTCCAGCCAATTCTGTGTTGAAATAGTCACACGGCGCTCCTTCCCTTCCAAACTCTGCCATGCACCAAACAGTGGTTTACTCCCACATATGGGTATCAGCGCACTCAGGACAAATTGCACAATAACTTTTGGAGTCTTGTTACCCTTGGAAAAATAAAATTGGGGTGAAAAGATCATTTTTGTGGAAAAAATATGATTTTTAAATTTTACTGCTCTACGTTATAAACTTGTGTGAAGCACTTGGGGTTCAAATTGCTCACCAAAGATCTAGATAAGTTCCTTAGGGGGTCTAGTTTCCCAAATGGGGTCATTTGTGGGGGATTTCCACTGTTTAGGCACATCTGGGCTTTCCAAATGCAACATGGCATCCAATCTCAATTCCAGCCAATTTTGGTTGGAAAAAGTCAAATGGTGCTCCTTCCCTTCCGAGCTCTGCCGTGCGCCCAAACAGTGGTTCCCCCCCCACATATGGGGTATCAGCGTACTCAGGACAAATTGGACAACAACGTATGTGGTCTAATTTCTCCTGATACCCTTGGGAAAATAAAAAATTAGTGACTAAAAGATAATTTTTGTGGGAAAAAAATAGGATTTTTTATTTTCATGCCCGGGCATTATAAACTTGTGTGAAGCACTTGGGGGTTCAAAGTGCTCACCAAAGATCTAGATAAGTTCCTTAGGGGGTCTAACTTCCAAAATGGGGTCACTTGTGGGGGGTTTCCACTGTTTAGGCTCATCTGGGGTACTGCAAACGGAACATGACCCCCATCAACGTCTGCATTCCAAAAGTTACTACTTCCTTTCCAAGCCCTTCCGTGCGCCCAAACAGTTTCCCCCCCCACATATGGCATATCAGCGTACTCAGGACAAATTGGACAACAACTTTTGGGGTCCTATTTCCTTGGGAAAATTCAAAAATTTGGGACTAAAAAATAATTTTTGTGGAAAATTGTTTTTTTTTTTTTTTTCACACCCAGGCATTATAAACTTTTGTGAAACACTTGGGGATTCAAAGTGCTCACAACAGATCTAGATAAGTACCTTAGGGGGTCTAGTTTCCAAAATGGTGTCACTTGTGGGGGTTTCCACTGTTTAGGCGCATCAGAGGTTCTCCAAACGCGACATGGCGTCCAATCTCAATTCCAGCCAATTTTAGTTTGAAAAAGTCAAACGGCGCTCCTTCCCTTACGAGCTCTGCCGTGTGCCCAAACAGTGGTTTTCCCCCACATATTGGGTATCGGCGTACTCAGGAGAAATTGCATAACAACCTTATCTGTCCATTTTCTCCTTTTACCATTGTGAAAATAAAAAAAAGTTTGTAAAAGATCATTTTTGTGGCTAAAAAGTTAAATATTCATTTTTTCCTTCCACGTTGCTTTAGTTCCTGTGAAGCACCTGAAGGGTTAATAAACTTCTTGAATGTGGTTTTGAGTACCTTGAGGGGTGCAGTTTTTAGAATGGTGTCACTTTTGGGTATTTTCTGCCATATAGACCCCTCAAAGTGACTTCAAATGTGAGGTGGTCCCTAAAAAAAATGGCTTTGTAAATTTTGTTGTAAAAATGAGAAATCGCTGGTCAACTTTTAACCCTTATAACTTCCTAACAAAAAAAATTTTGGTTCCAAAATTGTGCTGATGTAAAGTAGACATGTGGAAAATGTTATTTCTTAACTATTTTGTGTGATATATTTCTCTGTTTTAAGGGAATAAAAATTCAAAGTTTGAAAATTGCAAAATTTTAAAAATTTTCGCCATATTTGCGTTTTTTTCAAAAATAAACACAAGTTATATCGAAGAAATTTTACTTCTAACGTGAAGTACAATATGTCACGAGAAAACAGTCTCAGAATCGCGAATATCCGTTGAAGCGTTCCAGAGTTATAACCTCATAAAGAGACAGTGGTCAGAATTGTAAAAATTGGCCCGGTCATTAACGTGCAAACCACCCTTGGGGGTGAAGGGGTTAAAAGCGAGATTGGTCTATATCCTTCCACTAGTGAAGGATCTTTGCCTGGTTTGGGGAGCACTATTATGTCTGCTTCATTGAAACGGTCCGGGAGCTGCCCCGATCGAACCAACTGATTAAAGACTTCACAAAGATGTGTCCCTATACTGCCTCCCAATATTTTGTAAAATTCATTGCTATACCCATCAGGGCCAGGAGATTTAGAGAGCTTCAAGGAGCTGATAGTTTGGATGACTTCTGAAGGGGATATAGGAGCATTAAGGATTTCCCTGTGTTCCTCTGTTAGTAAAGGTGCCACCTCCGTTTGCATAAAGTTTAGAATATCGTCCCCTCTCTCTTCTCCGTTTGTACAGGGAACCAAAAAATGATCTAAATTCCTCTACAATCTCCTCATTCTCTGTCAACACTCTGCCCTCTTTGGTCCGAATTTTGTGAATCCTTGTGGCCTTTCTGTATGGTCTAGTAAGAGATGCAAGTAATTTGCCAGGTTTTTTGCCCCACTTAAAAAATGTGTGCTTTTGAAGATCAATACTATAAGTGGCCCATTCATGAGCTAGTGCATCCGCCGATTCCTTTGCCTCGATATATTGTTTTTTCGTAAGGGGTGAATTATTAAGTTTAAAGTTTTTATATGCTAAGGTTAAAGCACTCTGCGCTGCCAGGGTCCGCTCCTGCAACTGTTTTTTTATGAGATATATACGCAATTATTTGCCTTCTCAACACTGCTTTAGAGGTATCCCAGAAAAGAATTGGTGTTTCACAATGTATTTGGTTATCAGATTTGTACGTATCCCATGAGAATTGTATGAATTTTTTGAAATCATCTGAGTGATATAGGTATGACGGGAATCTCCATTTCCTATGAAAATAGATTGGGTTAGTTAGTTTTAGGCTGAACGTTATCGGTGCATGATCTGAGATGTGCACGTCCAGAATTTTGGTATGTGTGATTCTTGGCATGAGTGAGGGACCCAACAACCAGTAGTCAATTCTAGCATGGGAACTATGAACATGTGAATAGTGAGAGTAATCTCTCTCAACAGGGTGTTGCACTCTCCAAACATCCAACAATCCCAGGTGATCTAAAAAAGATTGTATTAGTCTCCCTTGCGTAGATATATGAAGAGATTGAGAATTAGATCTATACATCTCGATGTCATGTACCTCATTAAAATCGCCACCCACAGTCATATGGGAGGTGTCCCATCCTGCGATTTGTTTTAGCACATTAGCCCGAAAGAATGGATCCGACGAATTTGGCGCATAAATATTAATTACACTGTAGGTCGTCCCCTCTATAACTAGCTTAACGCAGACAAACCTCCTGAAGGATCTTCTAACACATCCACTATCTCATGGTCAATATTCCTGTTTATCATAATAGCGACACCCCTCTGTTTTTTAGTAAAAGAAGCTTCTGCACATAACATAAATTTTTTGCTAGAAAACACCGGATGGTTGCCTTTCACCCAGTGTGTCTCCTGCAAAAGTACAATATGAAAATTTTCTCGATGCAGATAATTAAAAAAAATTTTTTCTCTTGACCGGGGAATTTAGGCCATTGACATTCCAGGAACACCAAAGGAGAGATGTCATAGCGGACTTTTTTTGCCTGTTGATATCTACCATTAACCCACTCCAGTGCGGGAAATATGATAAGATATAACCGTTACATAATAATAGGATCCCTGCCCATCCCAGCAAGTAGGCATTAGAATCCCTGGATTGTTAATTACCTGAAGTCGAATGCAGAGACCCTCTCCCAAAAAAACCTCCCCTTCCCACAAAATTTGTAACTGTGTGCCATATTCAGCATTTCCCTTAAACCTGCATCCCAACGTTAGACGCAGAAGTAAAAATACAGCAAAAAACAACAACATAACAAACAGATGTCAGTTGACATCACCTTATATGATTCATGGTATTGTCACTGAGTAAGCCACTCTGAATCTTGCTCATGGTGGCTGGGGAGTATCCCGGACAACCTCCAGAGCCTTCACCAGGTCGTCGAAAGCCCAGTTTTTCCCACATAGATTGAAGCGCAGTATCGCAGGATATTGTAGGCCGTACCTAATGTTTTTGTCAGCCAGCAACTTACTCACCGGGTAGAAGGCCCTGCGTGTGGTCGTCACCATGGCCAAATAGTCCTGAAACATCAGAACTTTGTGCCCTTCGTAGGATAGGTGTGCTTTCTTCCTGTAAGCAGAGAGTAGACGAATTTTGTCTTGAAAGTCAAGGACCTTGAATATCACCGGTCTGGGTCTGTCATTGTCTTTTCCCCTCTGCGGGCCTATTCTGTGTGCTCTCTCAACTGCCATTGAACCGGATGTTAGTTGAATGTCCAAGGCTCCCGGCAGCCACTCAAATGTTAATTTTAACAATTCAGAGAGATGTATGGACTCAGGTAGTCCTATCAGTTTCAAGTTATTGCGTCTAGATCGGTTTTCTAAGTCGTCCACTTTGGATTGAAGCTCTGTGACGACTTTCTCTTTTCCCTCTAGACGTTCTGCCATTTCCCTGGTAACATCCTCCAGATCAGAGATACGTTGTTCAGCCTCATCCAGGCGAGTGCCCTGACTATTAACTTGTGATATAGAGTCTATTGAGGTTTGAAGAGTGGCAAATCTAGAGTGTATTTCGGGCATAAGGCGTTCCATGATGGCATCCGCTATTGAATGAGAACTCTTGCTACTGGTATCAGAGGTAGATTTAGGCGAGGATGAGCCTTGTTGGTTTCGAGAAGAGGCACGGCCTCCTTTAGTTTGTTTGCCCACAAATTTATCCATACTCAGCGACATTGGTGAGAAGATAGAAGGCGGTGATGTCTCAGTTAAGAAACGTTACATTAGAATCTGCTATGCAGCATGTAACTCCTATATGGAGCGTATAGAATATTAGTTTCTTGCTGTTTACCTTTATTTATAGAGGTTAAGTAACCTTGAAAGTCAGAGAGGACAAAAATAATCCTCTAAGTTGTAAACAGATTAATGTGTCACTGAGTGAGGACTTCACCAGGTTACACTGCTGCCAAAGGGTTAATAAAGTCAATATCAACTGTCCTCTAGGTCCTGTATTGTGTGTAGTCTCTGAGGTAATCCCCTTGTGATTTCTTAGGCTGATTTATTTGAGCTCTGTAGCAGGGCCTCAGGGGTTAATCCTCTATCAGACAGACCTTGAGTACTTTATTGCTTGTTACCTCTGACAGGATGGTCAGCAACTTAAAACAAGCCTGTAGTGCAGGGATACTGCTGAGGGCTGTGGCAGGTAGATGGCGTCTGTTGTAGTTAACCCTCCCCCTATTGCCACTGCACTCACCTCCTCCGGCCCTAGATGCGATAACAGCCAGATCTTCAGGGCTTCACTGTTTGTTTGTTTTTTCACTCCCTGCGGGTGGTCGCTTGTTATCTCGGGACCTCTTATCTGTGAAAGTCCCTCTAACTTTACAGCTCGCCTGCGGCCTGTACCACGCTGCACGGCGTCTCCTGCGCCTGGAGCCTCCCGAGGAGCCTGAATAAGCAGACCCGACAGACGAGCCCCCGTGTTAGGGTCTGCGGAACGCACCAAATATATGATGTAAAAGGTGCGTTCGCAGCCCGGGGTCCACCGTACAGGCGGAGCCTGCTGCTAGTAAAATGGCGCAAGAAGCGAACTCTGTTATCCCGCAGAGTCGCCAAAATAAACGCCGTAACGCGCTGTGGCAATATGTGCGAACTCTGTTATTCCACAGAGCCGCCAGAAGGAGTGCCGCAGCTCTATATGGCGATGTGTGCGTACTCACTTAACACCACTGAGTCGCAAAATAAACACGCTAGGGCGCTGTCTAGCGTTGAAAGCGAACCCTGTTACGTCACAGAGCCGCTGAGACAAACTTCTGTGTCCTGTCAGGCATCCAGGTACACAGTTGACTGCTAAGCGAACATAGAACGTGATCATGCGCTAATGTCCTCGCAATCTATGGCGTCTGAACGCCAGGCCCTGAAAACGGCAATCAAACTCCTCACCGGTTATGCTGGTAATCTAGGGCATCTAGGACACCGACCCTGACCAGCTAGCATACCAAACTCCTCACCGATTAAGTCGGTAATCTAGGGGCTTTTTTCAGTCGGGCCCTAACCACACACACGCATGACCACACTGGCGCAAAGCATATGACAATTGATACTAGTGCATGGCGGCCCAGCCATGCTACCCTTTTATAGTAACAGCTACAGTAACTGCCAGAAACAAGGACCAATGAAACTTGTTCCAGAACACCAGTAGTCACAGGACATTCCTGGCGGACCAATAGGAGCTGCTGCAGTACCTGAGCATGTGACCCCTGATCTCCAATGAGAGATCTCACTCTGGGCATGCTCAGAAGGGGAAAACAAGGACTTTGTCCTAAAGACGTCTGCTCGTCGCTAACCACAATAGCAAAGCCTGGAGGAGCAGCAGTAATCCTCTGCACACTGTTAGACTGGGCGAGACGCTGGGACCGACGTCTAAGCTGAGCAGGCTCCACTGCGGACGGAGATGATTGGGGGACCGCAGCGGGACTGGTTTGAGACTCCCCTTGTGCAGCAGCGGGAACTCGAACCCTAACACCCTGTCCAGGTATTCCCCCCTGTTGATTAAAGCTGTTTCTCCGCTAACTAACTGAGGGATGGCCACATGTTATGATTTGGTAGCTGAGGAGAGCAGGCAAAAAAGGCAATACACCAGAGAGGTTGGAATCTACTGGATTGCAGTACCCTGACTAACCACCACAACTAAAGGCAGCCATGGAGCGTACCTACGTTGGTCCTAGATGCCTCGTCACAGCCTGAGAAGCTAACTACACCTAAAGATAGAAAGAGGAAAACTATCTGCCCCAGAGCAGATCCCCAAAGAACATAGGAAGCCCCCAAACATGTAATGGCGGTTAGACAAGAGGAAATACAGACACAGACAGAAAATAGTATGAGCAAACATTGGGGCCCAATCTTCCTAGAAAGAAAAGGATAGGAAGGACACTTACTGCAATCCAAAAAACCCTAAAAAAATAGCAACTCACTAATTGCAAAAACACCTGAGATCACACGACCTCTACCACCTAAATTAGTTCACTGGTGTAACAAAACTAAGCAGCAGCCACTGAAAAAACTGGAAAAGGCAAATGAACAAATAACAGTGGCTCAGATAAACTGAGAGGAGCACAAGCCCCCGGAGGGGACCTGGCTGACCTCCACAGAAGTGCAGGACAAAATGCAAAAAGCAAGCACAAAAATAAAAGCAGAAAATATCTTATCTGTTAGCAGAAGATGCAGGCAAGACACAGCAAGCTTCCAAGTGAACCAGGAACAAAGTTGAGACAAGAACAATTGATCACCGGCAACCCTGATGGGAGGGAACCTCCCTTACTCCCTTATATAAGACCAGTCTGTAACACCTGATTGCCAATCTTCACAATCTTCATTGAATAGTTCAGTACTGTTTGTAACCACCAGAGGGAGCTTCAGCTCAGAATTCATTTCTAACACATTCACAACAGCCACAGATGAGAGTAGGCCAGCGGGGAGCTCTGCTAAAAAGTGGCCATTCCTTGGCTCCGCCTCCCGGAAGTCGTAATTTCTACTCTTAAGCTAGCCAGGTGCTTTGGGACCTTACTCAGTCAGTTTTTGCTTGGTCTTCGGACCTCTATGTTCTATGTTGTTTTTTTTTTTGTCTTTTACTGCTACAACTTCTGTTAGGAGGTGTCCATCTTTCTCCCAGTCCCTAGTTCTTGTAGGGATCCCTTCCTCGCATCTATAGGTCTTCGTACAGACTAGCTGAGGACTTTAGCGGGTCTGATCGCAGGATCAGGTTCCCCATTACATCATAGGGATCAAGCTTAGTTCTATCGTAGGGACAGATCTCCCTTCTTTCCTTAGTGCTTGTAGCAGAACATAACAAGTATACAGTAAATGGGAAAATTTAAATCTCCGTATATATTTCCGGAGGCACACACAGACGCTCTCTCAGTATGGATTTGAGCGTAATACAAAAAGCAGAAAAACGGTACTGTATCAGAAGGGTACAGCAGTATACAGTAAAGGGGAAAATTTAAATCTCCGTATATATTTCCGGAGTCACACACAGACACTCTCTCAGTATGGATTTGACCGTAATACAGAAAGCAGAAAAACGGTACTGTATCTGAAGCGTACAGCAGTATACAGTAAAGGGGAAAATTTAAATCTCCGTTATATTTCCTGTTGTGAATACCTTGGAGGCGACTTCTGAGCTGGGGCTCCCTCCGGTGGTTGCTGAGGGTAATGAACTAATTACTGAATGGCCTTCAGCTGGCTCTGAATGGTATGATATAAGTGACCTGAGTTCCCAGCAGCCTTGCCGGTAATCAATTGTTCCTCCTGCTCTTGCTTGGAGCACATCTTGCTTTCCTGCTCTCATTCAGATAAGTGTTTTGTTTTTTTTACATCTGTTGGATTTTCACTGCTGGTTTGCTGCTTGCAGTGGACTGCAGCCTGGTCGCCTTTTGGGGTCTTGCGCTGCATTTGTGCTCATTGTGTGTTTGCATTTTTGCTTTGTTCCTTTGTCGCTTTTTGTTTGCTGTGTTGCTGTGTGTTACACCAGAGATCTGATTTAGGTGGTAGAGATCATGTGATCTCAGGTTTTTTGTTAATCAGAAGTATTGGTATTTTTGTCAGGGTTTTTTTGGGTTGCAGTCAAAATTCTTTCCTATACTTTTCTATCTAGACAGATTGGGCCCCAGCATTTGCTCATTCTATTTTCTGTCTGTGTACGTGTTTTCTTCTTGTGTAACCGCCATTACATGTTCGGGGGCTTCCTATTTCTTTGGGGATTCTGCTTCGGGGCAGATAGCATTCATCTTTCTGCCTTTAGGTGTAGCTATCTCTACGGCTGTGACGAGGCGTCTAGGATCACTGTAGGTACGCTCCACGGCTGCTTCTAGTGTGGAGGTTAGTTTAGGTTACTGCAATCCAATAGTTTCCAGCCTCTCTGGTGTATTACCGTTTTTGTGTATTGCTCTCTGGTGTATTGCTACTTTGGCTATTTTTGCAGTTTCTCCTCAGCTACCGAAATATAACAGTATTACCGGCCACAACTGAAAATTATATGACTCTCACAGAAGGGAAAAATAATAAAGAGGAAAAAAGTTTGTTAATTTTTTTTTCCCTCTATTTCTCTGGGTGCTGAGGAGGAATTTTTTTTTCTCTCAATGGAGTTTGCAGTTTTCTGGCCGTGTGGAGCAGCTTGCCACTGAGATTCAGAGCATTGCTATCTGTATTGCTAGGTTGCCAGTTGTGGAACCTAGGATCCCCATTCCAGATTTATTTTTGGGGGATCAGTCTAAATTTCTGAATTTCAAAAATAACTGTAAGTTGTTTTTTGCCTTAAAGCCTAAGTCCTCAGGGAACGCAGCACAGCACGTTCAAATTGTCATCTCTCTGCTGCGCAGCGACCCTCAGGATTGGGCTTTTTCCCTGACACCTGGGGATCCTGTTTTGAATGATGTTGATGTATTTTTTCAGGCTCTGGGGTTATTGTACGATGAACCTAATGTCATTGATCAAGCTGAAAAGACCTTGTTGGCATTAAATCAGGGTCGTGAAGACGCTGAGCTGTACTGTCAGAAATTTCGAAAATGGGCAGTCCTAACCAAATTGAATCATGATGCTTTGGCAGCCCTTTTTCGGAAGGGTCTGTCAGAAAATGTAAAGGACGTTATGGTGGGATTCCCTGTTCCCTCTGGTCTCAATGATTCTGTCTTTGGCTATTCAAATTGACAGACGTTTGCGGGAGCGCATAGGTATGCGTGAGATAGTGTTGCCTTGTGAGCCAGATCCTGAGCCCATGCAGTGTGATGGAGTGACTTCTGGGGCTCAGCGTCATGAGTTTCGTAAGCGCAATGGGTTATGTTTCTACTGTGGTGACGCTTCCCATGCTATTTCCGTCTGCCCTAAGCGGGTAAGACGTTTTGCGCGCTCAGTTGTCTTGGGCAGTGTTCAGACTAAATTTCTGTTGACTGTTACCCTGATTTGCTCCCTGTCCACATTTTCGGCTCAGGCTTTTGTTGATTCAGGAGCAGCTATTAACCTGATGGATTTTGACTTTGCCAAACGTTGTGGGTTTCCCATGATACCCCTGCGGAAGTCTATTCCTTTACTGGGCATTGATTCTACCCCTTTGGCGGAGAATAAACCCCAGTTTTCTACTCAGGTGATAATGAGGGTTGAACCAGATCATCAGGAGAGTTGCAAATTTCTGGTGTTGCATAATCTGCATGACATTATTGTACTGGGTTTCCCTTGGTTACAGACTCATAATCCTGTTTTGGTTTGGAAATCTGTGTCTGTGACCAGTTGGAGTTGCCATTGTGTTAATACTGACACTCTGTTTTTTCTGCCTCTCCCCAGTCTCAGGATGTCCCTGACTTTTTGACTGATTTTTCTGATGTGTTTAGTGAAAGTAAATCTACATCTTTACCTCCTCACAGGAGCTATGATTGCGCTATTGAGTTAGTGCCTGGTGGTAAATTTCCTAAAGGTCGCCTTTTTATCTGTACCTGAACACGATGCTATGCGATCTTATATCAAGGAGTCATTGGAGAAGTGTCATATCAGACCATCCTCCTCACTCTTGGGCACCGGTTTTTTCTTTGTTGCCAAAAAGGATGGTTCATTGAGGCCATGTATTGATTATCACCTCCTGAATAAGATCACTGTTAAATATCAATATCCGTTACCATTGATTTCTGACCTGTTTTCCAGAGTAAAAAGTGCTAGTTGGTTTACCAAGCTTGACCTCAGGATGGCGTATAACTTTATTCGCATTAAGCACGGGGATGAATGGAAGACGCCGTTTAATACCCCAGAGTGGCATTTTGAGTACCTAGTGATGCCCTTTGGGCTCACTAATGCTGCTTCCGACTTCCAATCCTTCATGAATGATATTTTCAGGGATTTTGTGGATAAATTTCGGATTGTTTATTTGGATGATATCTTGATTTTTTCCAACGACTGGGACTCTCATGTGAAACATGTTCGGACTGTGTTCCAGATTTTGAGAGAGAATGCACTGTATGTGAAGGGATCAAAGTGTCTTTTTGGCGTACAGAAGGTCTCTTTTCTGGGATTCATTTTGTCTCCGTCTGTTATTGAAATGGACCCGGTCAAGGTTCAGGCCATCTGTGATTGGGTTCAACCTACTTCATTGAAGGCTCTTCAGAGATTTTTGGGTTTTGCCAATTTTTATCGCAAATTTATTGGTAATTTCTCCGGTATTGTTAAACCATTGACTGATTTGACCAAAAAGGGTTCCGATGTGATGAATTGGCCTCCTGAGGCAGTTTCTGTGTTTCAGGAACTTAAGCAGAGATTCATTTCTGCTCCTGTTCTACGGCAGCCTGATGTTTCTCTGTGTCAGTATTCCGGGTTTTCTAGGTAACTTTGTCAATGATTTTGCCCTTTGTTAAAATGGAGTTTGCTGTTTTCTGTGCCCTACTTCCTGTTCGTTTGTTTAAAACCCGGCTCAGGTGCTGGCTTCACTGCTGGAATACTCTGCTTCCGTTTCCCTGCAACCCAGCTGCTTTGTTCCTCACAGATCTTTTGTGTATTTACCAGGAAAGTGCATAACCTTATCTTCAGGTGTTTCTCAGCCACAGCAGTTTCTACCCATGGCTCTGGACATTCTCTGCATATGTAAGTTGCACATACTGTGTTATCACTAAACTGTTGACTTGGGAATTTAACCCTTGGTTCACTCCATCTGATAAGAACTGTGTTTCTGAACTGTTGCTGTTTAACCCTTCGTGCATTACCTCTGGTGAGAGCTGTTGGAACTGTTACTGGAACCTTACTGACATATGAACTTGTTGTTGGACTTCACTGAATTAAGCCACAACTGAGATTAACTTGTTCCTGGACCTCCCTGTGTTTTCTGCATACCTGGATCTGACTCTTCACACACCAGCAGTGTGTAAATCCAGCCACGTTACCTGTGCATCAGACTTACCTTGTGGTCACATTTGTGTGAGGACTCCGTCGTAAGAACTTTACCACCCTCGCTATAGAGGTTCAAGGACTTATATATCCGGATTCATATAACTGGACTTGTGTATATATATATGGACTCATTGCATGTCACTACGGGTTGTTTGAATATTGTTTTTGGGTGTTTTGCTGTTTCACAAATACATTATTTGCATTCAAAGAAACCCGTCTCTGATTGTTCATTGCCCCACGCTATCAGAATCCTCGAGTTCCTACAATAGTATTACAGGATATTCCAGCCTAAAAAAGAGGATTCTGCTGGGGCAATGACGGAGACACGGGCAGACAAATTGTTCACCATAGTTAACTCCTTGCAGCAGGAGGTGGCGGCTGCACACAATCAGATTAGAGACTTGGAGTCTCGGGTTAACCACAATGCACAGGGGTTTGGTCAGGCTCTCCAAGATCTACGTTCTAGGTTAGGAGTCCTGGAGGCCTTACCTACTGAGCCTACCTCATCCACCAGTATGCCCAAATTGCCTCCATTCCGTTTTAATGGTGACCGAAGTCAATTCCGTGGGTTTGTTAATCAATGTATATTATTTTTTGATGTACATGCCTCCTACTACCGGTCTGATAGATCTAAGGTTCTATGTATTATTATGTTGTTGACATCACGTGCACTGGCTTGGGCAAATCCTATGGTTGAAAGTCATGATACCCGTCTAAATAATTTGGACAATTTTCTGGCAGCCATGGCGCAAATGTTCGACGATCCCAACCGCCGTGCTACCGCTGAATCTGCTTTGCTTTCCTTACGCCAGGGGAAACGGTCAGTCATAGAATATGTTACTGAATTTAAAAGGTTAGTGGTGGACACCCAGTGGGAAAACAATGCTTTATTACCAATCTTTAGAAAAGGTTTGTCAAATGCAATCAAGGATGAGCTAGCTCGTTCAGAGTCTCCACAGGAGTTTGAATTGTTTATACAGCACTGTGTACGTATTGATATCCGTTTAACTGAACGCAGACAAGAAAAATGGGCCGCTGTAAATCGCATTACTAATTACTCTCTTCCGTCCAGGGAAACCACAGGCAAAAACCCGCGAGAGGCTGAGGAGGTGCCTATGCAGGTGGACTCACTGCAGAGACGTGAGAATAATGAACGCCGCGAACACCGTCTCCGTGAGCGCTTATGTTTCTATTGTGGTCAATCGGACCATTTCCTCATCAATTGTCCTAAATGTCCTAGGCGACCAACAAGGTGTTGGCGGTAGTAGGGGATTATGATAACACAGACGCTGAGTCTGAAGTTTCAGAAACCAGTCTACATCTAGATGTGGTTTTTCCCCCAATACTGATGCCGACTTCCCCTAAAGATCAAGGGGAGAAATATTCACATTGTTCTCTTCCTATACAGATTCAGTGGGAGGAACAGTGGATATCAAGTTCTGCCATGATAGACTCTGGAGCAGGTGGGAATTTCATGGATTCTTCTTTTGCAGAGGAACATGGTATAAAGACACAACTAAGAGCTTCACCAATCACTATGGAAACGGTGGATGGTTCCCCATTAGTTTCTGGACCAGTAGATCGGGAGACAGTGCCTCTGGAGTGTAAGATGGAACCAGACCATCAAGAAACACTTTCATTCATGTTAATATCTTCTCCTCATTTTCCTGTAATTTTAGGAATTCCCTGGTTACGGTCACAAAATCCAATCATCAATTGGGAAACCAAGGAGATAACCTTTCTCCCGAAGTGCAGTTCTACCATCAGTCCAACTGTGGCGGCTCCAGTTACCCAGAACTTGGAAGAGGTGATACAGGTACCTACTCTCCCTCTGATTTATCAGGAATTCTCAGACATTTGTGATAAAAGGAAGGCAGATCAACTTCCCCCACATAGACCGTATGACTGCCCCATAGAATTGCTTCCTGGAGCAGCGATTCCTTTCGGCCATGTTTACCCGTTGGCGGCTCCGGAATTAAAATCTTTACGAGAGTATATAGATGAGAATTTAGCCAAGGGGTTTATCCGACCATCTTCTTCACCAGCGGGAGCTCCAATATTCTTTGTAAAGAAGAAGGATGGTACTCTAAGACCCTGCATTGACTACCGGGAGTTAAATAAGGTAACCATTCGTAACAGGTACCCGTTGCCCTAATTCCAGAATTGTTGGAAAGAGTTCGCCAGGCCAAAGTATTTACCAAATTAGATCTTCGTGGGGCATATAATTTACTCCGTATACGGCCCGGAGACGAATGGAAGACAGCTTTTAGATGCCGGTATGGACATTTTGAATATTTGGTGATGCCATTCGGACTCTGTAACGCTCCTGCTGCTTTTCAACATTTAGCCAACGACATTTTCAGGGATTTATTGGACCAATATGTGGTAATTTACCTTGATGACATCTTAATCTTTTCTGACTCCTTACAGGAACATCAGGAACATGTCAAGACCGTACTTAGACGTTTGAGAGATAATCATTTGTACATCAAACTCGAAAAGTGTGAGTTCCATTGTTCTGAAATTCAATTTTTGGGCTATGTTATCTCGCCTCAGGGATTGAATATGGAGTCCAGCAAGATCCAGGCAATCTTGGACTGGCCGGTACCAGGAAACATTAAGGAGGTACAACGATTCATTGGCTTTGCTAACTTTTATAGACGGTTTATCCGAAATTTTTCAGAAATTGTCCGTCCCATCACTCTCCTCACCAAGAAGGGGAAGAAGTTTGAATGGTCTTCGCAAGCTCAGGAAGCCTTTGATCGCCTGAAGGGTTGTTTTACCACGGCTCCAATATTGATGCATCCGGATCCTGCACAGCCTTTTATCGTGGAGGTGGACGCGTCTGACTGTGCATTGGGAGCTATCCTCTCACAACGTACCGGAGACAAAGGTTTGCTGCACCCGTGTGCCTTCTTCTCTCGTAGGTTATCTTCTGCAGAACTAAACTATGATGTGGCAGATAAGGAACTTTTGGCAATTATTTCTGCCTTTAAGGAATGGAGACACCATTTGCAGGGGGCAACTCAGCAGGTAGTAGTACTCACGGATCATCGCAATTTGGAATTCCTTAAGTCTGCCAGGTGTCTTTCTCCTCGACAAGCTAGGTGGAGTTTGTTCTTGAACCAGTTTAATTTTATTATTTCGTACCGCCCAGGTTCACGTAATGGGAAAGCTGACACATTATCACGAATCCATACCGTGGATTCCGTGCCTGGGACCCCGTCGAAGACCATCTTGTCGGAGGCCAATTTCGTTGGAGTGCTCCGGAACCGGGACTTGTGGCAGGAGATCAAGCTGGCCTATGACGGTGACGTATTTCTTGCAGCTCCACCTGACAATGTGAATCTTGTCCTTCGGAATGGTGTGTGGCTTAGAGATCGATGTATTTATGTCCCAGAGGCTGTAAGACTTCGAGTTCTCAAATTGGTCCACGACTCTAAATTGGCTGGTCATAGGGGGGTACAGAAGACGCAGGAATTGTTAACTCGTTTTTTTTGGTGGCCTACCTGCTTGAAGGATGTGAATGACTATGTCCGCTCTTGTGAAGTTTGTGCCCGGTACAAGGTTCCTCGCGTTTCACCTACTGGTCTTCTTAAACCGCTACCTGTACCGTCTCGCCCTTGGGGGTCTATTTCGATGGACTTTATTGTGGAGTTACCCACCTCTGGTGGTAAAAATACTATTTTGGTGGTAGTAGATCGTTTAACGAAAGCTGCTCATTTCATTCCGTGTGCTGGTCTTCCCTCAGCTACAGAGACAGTAGATCTAGTTATCCAGAACATTTTCCGGCTGCATGGGGTACCAGATGACATCATTTCTGACCGGGGAATACAATTTACCTCTAGATTTTGGAAAGGATTTTGTTCTGCGCTCCACATTAATGTTTGCTTGTCTTCTGCATACCATCCTCAGACCAACGGGCAGACCGAACGGACAAATCAAACCTTGGAGCAATATCTACGCTGTTACGTCAGTCATTTGCAGGACGATTGGCTGAAGCTACTTCCTCTAGCGGAATTTTCGTACAACAACTCCCAAAGCAGTTCCACGAAGGTAACGCCTTTTTTTGCCAACCTGGGTTATCATCCAAGTATTTTGCCTAGGTCTCCGGTTACGATTTCGGTACCAGCGGTTGAAGACAGAGTGACGGCGTTGCAACGTAATCTTGAAGTTTTGAAGGACTCCCTGACCACAGCACAGGAGCGTTACAAAAAGTCGGCCGATAGATTCCGGAAACCAGCACCTATGTATAAGGTAGGAGACTCAGTTTGGTTGTCCACCAAGAATCTAAAATTGGGTGTTCCTTCGCAGAAACTGTGACAGAAATTCATCGGTCCATTCAAGATCACTGGGATTGTGAGCTCTGTTGCCTGTCGGTTGAAGCTACCACGGACTTTAAAGGTACACCCAGTATTTCATGTTTCCTTATTAAAACCAGTCTCTCCTAACACGTTTCAGGGACGTATCGTACCTCCCCCTCCACCAGTGTTGGTTGATGGCGAAGAACAATTCGTGGTACAGGATATTGTTAATTCGAGACTTCATAGAAACCGGCTTCAGTATCTAGTTAGATGGCAAGGTTACTCTCCTGAAAATGATTCTTGGGAACCAGTAAGTAACATCAATGCGCCTCTGAAGATTGCTCAGTTTCATCGGAGATACCCGGACAGGCCTGGTCCAGGACCGTCCGGAGGCCGTCTTTAGGGGGGGAGTAATGTCAGTATTCCGGGTTTTCTAGGTAACTTTGTCAATGATTTTGCCCTTTGTTAAAATGGAGTTTGCTGTTTTCTGTGCCCTACTTCCTGTTCGTTTGTTTAAAACCCGGCTCAGGTGCTGGCTTCACTGCTGGAATACTCTGCTTCCGTTTCCCTGCAACCCAGCTGCTTTGTTCCTCACAGATCTTTTGTGTATTTACCAGGAAAGTGCATAACCTTATCTTCAGGTGTTTCTCAGCCCCAGCAGTTTCTACCCATGGCTCTGGACATTCTCTGCATATGTAAGTTGCACATACTGTGTTATCACTAAACTGTTGACTTGGGAATTTAACCCTTGGTTCACTCCATCTGATAAGAACTGTGTTTCTGAACTGTTGCTGTTTAACCCTTCGTGCATTACCTCTGGTGAGAGCTGTTGGAACTGTTACTGGAACCTTACTGACATATGAACTTGTTGTTGGACTTCACTGAATTAAGCCACAACTGAGATTAACTTGTTCCTGGACCTCCCTGTGTTTTCTGCATACCTGGATCTGACTCTTCACACACCAGCAGTGTGTAAATCCAGCCACGTTACCTGTGCATCAGACTTACCTTGTGGTCACATTTGTGTGAGGACTCCGTCGTAAGAACTTTACCACCCTCGCTATAGAGGTTCAAGGACTTATATATCCGGATTCATATAACTGGACTTGTGTATATATATATGGACTCATTGCATGTCACTACGGGTTGTTTGAATATTGTTTTTGGGTGTTTTGCTGTTTCACAAATACATTATTTGCATTCAAAGAAACCCGTCTCTGATTGTTCATTGCCCCACGCTATCAGAATCCTCGAGTTCCTACAATAGTATTACACTCTGCCATTTCAGGTGGAGGTTGATGCCTCTGAGATTGGGAGCATGTGCTGTTTTGTCCCAAAGGGATCCAGAGACCTCTAAGAGTAACCCTTGTGCCTTTTTCTCTCGAAAATTTTCTCCAACTGAAGGTAATTATGACGTGGGTAATCGGGAGTTATTGGCCATGAAGTGGGCCTTTGAAGAGTGAAGACATTGGCTGGAAGGAGCCAAACATTAAGTGGTGGTCCTCACGGACCATAAGAACCTGGTTTATCTCGAGTCACCCAAGCGACTTAATCCTAGACAGGCCAGGTGGGCCTTGTTTTTCACACGTTTTAATTTTGTGGTTTCTTTTCTTCCTGGCACTAAGAATGTTAAGGCGGATGCCCTCTCGAGGAGTTTCTTTGCGAATCCTCCTGAGTTATCTGATCCTGCTGTTATTTTGTAAGAGGGTGTAGTTCTTTCCGCCATCTCGCCCAATTTGAGACTGGCTCTGGAGGGGTGTCAGGAGGATAAACCTGATCGCTGCCCTGTTGGGAAATTGTTTGTCCCAGACCAGTGGAAAAAGAGTGTGATGTCTGAGATTCATTGTTCCGCGTTGGCTGGTCATCCCGGGATTTTTGGTACCAGAGACTTGGTGAGTCGGTCCTTTTGGTGGCCTACTTTGTCTCGTGAAGTCAGGGACTTTGTGCAGTCCTGTGGGACTTGCTCTCGTTTCAAGCCTTGCTCTCGTTCTAGTGGTTTGTTAATGCCAGTACCTGTACCCAAGAAGCCATGGACCCATATTTCTATGGATTTTATTTCCGACCTTCCTGTCTCTCAGAGAATGACCGTTATCTGGGTAATCTGTGATAGGTTTTCCAAGATGATACATCTTGTGCCATTACCTAAGTTGCCTTCCTCCTCCGAATTGGTGCCTTTGTTCTTTCAGCACGTGGTTCGGTTACATGGCATTCCGGAGAACATTGTGTGTGACAGAGGAGTCCAGTTTGTTTCCAGATTTTGGAGGACAATTTGTTCTAAACTTGGTGTTCAGTTATCTTTCTCCTCTGCATTTCACCCTCAGACCAATGGACAAACCGAGAGAACAAACCAGACCTTGGAGACTTATTTGAGATGTTTTGTGTCTGCTGATCAGGATGACTGGGTCTCTTTTTTGCCTTTGGCGGAGTTTGCTCTTAATAATAGGGCTAGCTCTGCTATCTTGATGTCTCCATTTTTCTGCAATTCCGGGTTTCACCCTCTTTTTTCTTCAGGACAGGTGGAGGCTTCTGTCTGTCCGGGGGTTGACTCTATTGTTCAGCGTATGCAGCAGATTTGGGACCAGGTAGTGGAGAGGTTGTCTCTCTCTCAAGAGAAGGCCCAGCGGTTTGCCAACCGGCATAGGTCTGATGGTCCTCGTTTTAAAGTGGGGGACTTGGTTTGGTTGTCCTCAAGAAATATCCCTATGAAGGTTGCATCTCCAAAATTTAAGCCAAGGTTCATTGGAACTTATAAGATCATGGAAATTATTAATCCTGTTTCCTTCTGTTTGCTTCTTCCAGGGACATTTAAGATCCATAACATGTTCCACAAGTCCTTATTGAAGAGGTTTATCGAGCCATTGGTTCCTATGGCTGCTCCTGCCGATCCTGTTTTGATTGATGGCAATTTGGAGTATGTGGTTGAGAAAATATTGGATTCTCGTTTTGCTAGACGGAAACTCCAGTATTTGGTTAAGTGGAGAGGTTATGGTCAGGAGGACAATTCTTGGGTGTTTGCTTCAGACATCCATGCTGGGAGACTTATCCGTGCCTATCATCGAGCTCATCATGATCGGCCTGGTTGCACAGGTGAGGATTCGGTGACCACTCCTCAAGGGGGGGGGGGGGTACTGTTGTGAATACCTTGGAGGCGACTTCTGAGCTGGGGCTCCCTCCGGTGGTTGCTGAGGGTAATGAACTAATTACTGAATGGCCTTCAGCTGGCTCTGAATGGTATGATACAAGTGACCTGAGTTCCCAGCAGCCTTGCCAGTAATCAATTGTTCCTCCTGCTCTTGCTTGGAGCACACCTTGCTTTCCTGCTCTCATTCAGAAAAGTGTTTTTTTTTTTCCTCTGTTGGATTTTCATTGCTGGTTTGCTGCTTGCAGTGGACTGCAGCCTAGTCCCCTTTTGGGGTCTTGCGCTGCATTTGTGCTCATTGTGTGTTTGCATTTTTCTTTGTTCCTTTGTTGCTTTTTGTTTGCTGTGTTGCTGTGTGTTACACCAGAGATCTGATTTAGGTGGTAGAGATCGTGTGATCTCAGGTTTTTTTGTTAATCAGAAGTGTTGGTATTTTTGTCAGGGTTTTTTTTGGGTTGCAGTCAGAATTCTTTCCTATACTTTTCTATCTAGACAGATTGGGCCCAGCATTTGCTCATTCATTTTCTGTCTGTGTCCGTGTTTTCTTCTTGTCTAACCGCCATTACATGTTCGGGGGCTTCCTATTTCTTTGGGGATTCTGCTCCGGGGCAGATAGCATTCATCTTTCTGCCTTTAGGTGTAGCTATCTCTCCGGCTGTGACGAGGCGTCTAGGATCACCGTAGGTACCCTCCACGGCTGCTTCTAGTGTGGCGGTTAGTTTAGGGTACTGCAATCCAATAGCTTCCAGCCTTTCTGGTGTATTGCTACTTTGGCTATTTTTTGTGGTTTCTCCTCAGCTACCGAAACATAACACGGTACTGTATCAGAAGTGTACAGTAAAGGGGAAATGTTGTCAATATGCTGGAGGCGGCTTCTGAGCTGGGGCTCCCTCCGGTGGTTGCTGAGGGTAATGAACTAATTAATGAATGGCCTTCAGCTGGCGCTGAATGGTAGGATATAAGTTGCCTGTGTTCCCAGCAGCCTTGTCGGTTATCATTGTTCTTCTGGTCTTGCTTGAAGCACTGCTAGTTTCCTGCTCTCCTTCAGATAAGTGTTTGCTTTTTTTTTTTTCTCTGTTTGATTTTCTCTGCTGGTTTGCGGCCTGCAGTGGACTGCAGCCTGTCCCCTTTTGGGGGTCTGGCGTTGCTATTGTGCTCCATTTGTGTCTGCACTTTTGCTTTGCTCCTTTGTTACTTTTAGTTTGCTCAATAGCTGTCACGCTGTTACTGCATACAGGAGGTCTGGGGTCTATGCTGACCCTAAGCTGGGGTCCTGACTAATCCCTCTACCTGGAGGTACTGTTGATGGTACAGAGGTCCTGGCCGCCAGCGTAATCCCTACTCCTGAGGATCCCTGAACCTCAGTGATCCAGTCCTGAGAAGGACCCTGATCACAACACCGGGGACTGGTAGGTATATGCCTAAACACAGTAATAAACGAACGAGACAGTACAAGGGGTAAACTAAAATCCACCTTGCATACAAAAGTCATACCACAGGAAACAGAGGGACACCAACGGGTACGGAGATAAATGATAAAGCGAGGAGGGGAAATGACCACACAGGTACTCTTAACTTCAGCCTTCACCATACAACGATCCGCTCTGCTGGTCTGCATGAATGCTTTCACCGACACTTCCCCAGCAGACAGGTATTTGAAGGAAACCAATTACCACAACATTAATTGCAGCTGAGCGAGGCTGGTCTAGTCCAGCACAGAGAGAGGAAGAATTAACTCCCTCTCTGCCGAAAAACACCCAGCACCAGAAAACTCAGCTGTGAGAAGTCAGGGTGTGCAATCGCGACGATCTTCGCAGCGACACACCCGTGACAGTACCCCCCTTCTACGAGGGGCCTCCGGACCCTCAGGGCCGGGTTTATCTGGGTGAGTAGTGTGGAAGGCCCGAACCAATCGGTCTGCGTTAATATCCGACGCAGAAACCCACGTCCTCTCCTCAGGACCATACCCCTCCAATGAACAAGGTACTGAAGGGACCGGCGATTCAGACGTGAATCGATGACTCTCGACACCTGGAACTCCAAGTTACCATTGACCACCACAGGAGGAGGAGGTAAAGGTGAAGGTATCACCGGCGCCACATACCTCTTAAGCAACGATCTGTGGAACACATTATGAATTTTAAATGTAGGAGGGAGGTCAAGACGGAATGCAACCGGATTAATTATAGCACTGATCTTGTATGGCCCGATGAACCTGGGACCCAGTTTCCAGGAGGGAACCTTAAGTTTTATATTTTTGGTAGACAACCATACCAGATCGTTCACACTTAGGTCCGGACCAGACACTCTCCTCCTATCAGCCATACGTTTGTATCGGTTCCCCATAGTACTCAGATTATTCAGCACTCCTTTCCACACTGAAGCAAGTGACACGAAAATCGTTCCTCCTCAGGAACCCCAGAAGAGCCCCCCCTATTGAAAGTACAAAACTGGGGGTGAAAATCATATGTCCCAAAAAACAGGGACTTACCAGTGGACTTGCTCCGCCTATTATTTAGAGCAAATTCCGCCAGAGGCAAGAAAGAAGCCCAGTCCTCCTGGTTCTCTGACACAAAACACCGGAGATATGTCTCCAAGCTCTGGTTCAGACGCTCTGTCTGACCATTGGTCTGCGGGTGAAAAGCCGATGAAAATGACAATTGCATCCCCCGCCGTGTGCAAAATGCTTTCCAGAATTTGGACACAAACTGAGACCCCTGATCCGACACCACATCGGAGGGTACCCCGTGAAGCCTTACAATCTCCCCAATAAACACCTGCGCAAGAGTTTTAGCATTAGGAAGAGCGATAAAATGTGCCATCTTGCTGAACCTGTCCACTACAACGAGTATGACTGTTTTACCCGAAGATGGCGGGAGGTCCGTAATGAAGTCCATAGACAGATGAGTCCACGGACGCTCCGGGATCTTCAAAGGTAAGAGGGTCCCCGACGGACGGGTATGTGGGGTCTTAGAGCGCGCACAAACCTCGCAGGACGCGACAAAAGTTACCACCTCCCTATGTAAGTTAGGCCACCAAAACCGGCGCGAGAGGAGATCCTCAGTTGCTTTACTCCCTGGGTGTCCTGCCAAAGCTGAACTATGGTGTGCCTCGATCACCTTTTGTCGCAACTGATTTGGAACAAACAGTCTCCCTGGAGGTCCTACAGGGGCGTCCCCCTGAGCCTCCAATACCTCCTCCTCAAGCTCAGAGCATACTGCCGACACCACCACCCCTCCTGAAGGACCGGAACCGGGTCCTCCATATTCCCAGCCCTGGGAAACAGCGAGATAAGGCATCCGCCTTAACATTTTTTGAGCCAGGACGATATGTGACGACAAAATTAAACCTGGTAAAAAACAACGACCACCTAGCTTGTCTGGGATTCAGACGTTTAGCGGACTGTAAATATAGCAGGTTTTTGTGATCGGTAATGACGGTGACCGGGTGGACTGCCCCCTCCAAAACATGACGCCACTCCTCAAAGCCAACTTAATGGCCAAGAGTTCCCTATTGCCGACATCATAATTCCTCTCAGCGGACGACAATTTTTTAGAGAAGAAGGCGCACGGATGCCATTTACCAGGGGACGAACCTTGTGACAATACTGCTCCCACCCCTACCTCGGAAGCGTCCACCTCAACAATGAACGGCTGTGACGCATCAGGTTGAATAAGTATGGGTGCTGAAGCAAAACATTTTTTCAAAGAGGAAAACGCTTGACAAGCCTTGTCAGACCACTTTGAAAAATCCGTCCCTTTCTTAGTCATGTGTGTGAGAGGTTTAACTATGGACGAAAAATTACGAATGAACTTCCGGTAGTATTTATCAAACCCCAGGAAACGTAATGCCTTAAGATCCTCTGGCAGATCCCACTCAAGAACTGCCCGCACTTTCCCAGGGTCCATACGAAAACCGGATGCTGACACCAGGAACCCTAAAAACTGAAGTTCCTGTACGGCGAACACACACTTCTCCCATTTGGTGTACAGTTTATTATCTCGCAAGATCTGTAACACCTGCCTAACATGCTCCTGATGAGACACAAGATCCGACGAGTAAATTAAGATATCATCCAGATATATGACCACAAACTGTCCCATTAGGTGGCGAAAGATGTCATTTACAAAGTGTTGAAACACCGCCGAGGCAATACTCAGACCAAATGGCATGACAAGGTTCTCATAATGCCCCTCCGGAGTGTTAAACGCCGTCTTCCACTCATCCCCCTCCTTCATCCTAATCAGATTGTACGCCCCCCTGAGATCCAACTTAGAGAACCATTTGGCACCCACGATCTGATTGAAGAGATCGGGAATAAGTGGGAGCGGATACAGATCTCGGACCGTAATCCGATTAAGCTCATGGAAATCCAGGCAAGGGCGTAGGCCTCCATTTTTTTTTTTCACAAAGAAGAACCCCGCGGCCACCGGGGAAGATGAAGGTCTAATATGCCCCTTAGCCAGACTCTCTGAAATATAATCCTTCATGGCCTGTCTCTCAGGACCAGAAAGGTTATACAACCAAGATTTCGGTAACTTGGCCCCAGGGAGCAAGTTAACAGAACAGTCATACTCGCGATGAGGAGGTAGTTCTTGACACCCTTTCTCCGAGAATACATCCTCAAAGTCCACCAGAAATGGAGGTAAGGCCCTAGGAGCGACCGCCCCATTGACCGTATTCATGCAGTTTTTATTACAGAATTCACTCCATTGGCTTATCTCTCTGGATTGCCAATCAATAACCGGGTTATGCTTAGTTAACCAAGGAAGGCCCAGCACTATAGGAGTGGGAAGACCCTCCAACACATAACAAGACAACAGTTCTTTATGTAACTCCCCCACTTGAAGATCAATGTTATGCACTGCTTGCAAAAAAACTTCCCTGACCGAGAGGTCTGGCGTCGATCGAGAATATGGGGACAGGTTTAGTCAACACACTCAATCGCATACCTTGAACCCGGGCAAAGCGAGCATCCACCAGGTTAGCCCCGGACCCACTATCCAGAAGAACAGATATCCTCTCAGTTCTCGCACCCACCACCACCTCCGCCGGTACGAGAAACTGAGACGAACTTAGGGACGAAATACTTACTCCCAGATTGCCGTCCACCACACAATCTGGGATCAATAGTTTTCCGGCAACTTCTCACTCTGCAAAGGACGGGATGGACACCCCCTAATAAAATGTCCCTTTTTTCCACGGAAGAAACAACCTCCTGTTTTGTGGCGCCCACCGATCCCCTCCCCGGAATGATGTCCCTCCTAATTGCATAGGCTCCTCTGGACTGGCCAGGGGAAGCTCCATATAAGGGACCCTTGAGGAAGGTGGAGTCATCACAGGGGCAAGGTTACCCCGCACCTCTCCCGAAGACGTCTGTCAATACGAATAGCAAGGGCCATAGCGGCTTCCAGTGACGTGGGAGGGTCATACTGTGCCAGCACATCCTTTAATTTGTCAGATAAACCTTGACAAAACTGGCTCCTAAGAGCCGGGTCATTCCACTGGGTGTCCGTGGCCCACCTACGGAACTCCGAACAGAATTCCTCTGCCAGACGATCTCCCTGCTGGATCCTACGTAACTTAGATTCAGCAAGGGAGACCCGATCCGGGTCATCATACACAAGACCCAGAGCCGTAAAAAACCCATCCACTGACTGGAGAGCTGGGGAGCTCGGGGGAAGAGCGAACGCCCAGGATTGGGGGTCTCCCTGTAGGAGCGAGATAACAATTCCCACCCTTTGCTCCTCACTCCCAGATGACCGAGGTCGCAGCCGAAAGTACAATTTACATGCCTCCCGGAAAGCAAAAAACTTGTCCCGCCCCCCAGTGAATCTGTCAGGGAGAGCTACTTTAGGTTCAAGTCCGGCCTGCTCCGGGGGGTACAAAACCTTGGACTTAACGTCCGCCAGCTCCATGGACAAACTCTGCAACTGCGAGCTAGACTGACTACTGGATCCATGGTGACTGGAGAAAATCTTTAGTGGTCGGTGAAAATGTCACGCTGTTACTGCATACAGGAGGTCTGGGGTCTATGCTGACCCTAAGCTGGGGTCCTGACTAATCCCTCTACCTGGAGGTACTGTTTATGGTACAGAGGTCCTGGCCGCCAGCGTAATCCCTACCTCCTGAGGATCCCTGAACCTCAGTGATCCAGTCCTGAGAAGGACCCTGATCACAACACCGGGGACTGGTAGGTATATGCCTAAACACAGTAATAAACGAACGAGACAGTACAAGGGGTAAACTAAAATCCACCTTGCATACAAAAGTCATACCACAGGAAACAGAGGGGACACCAACGGGTACGGAGATAAATGATAAAGCGAGGAGGGGAAAATGACCACACAGGTACTCTTAACTTCAGCCTTCACCATACAACGATCCGCTCTGCTGGTCTGCATGAATGCTTTCACCGACACTTCCCCAGCAGACAGTCAGGTATTTGAAGGAAACCAATTACCACAACATTAATTGCAGCTGAGCGAGGCTGGTCTAGTCCAGCACAGAGAGAGGAAGAATTAACTCCCTCTCTGCCGAAAAACACCCAGCACCAGAAACTCAGCTGTGAGAAGTCAGGGTGTGCAATTGCGACGATCTTCGCAGCGACACACCCGTGACAATAGCGTTTTGTTACACCAGAGATCTGATTTAGGTGGAAGAGGTCATGTGATCTCAGGTTTTTTGGCAATCAGAAGTGTTGGTATTTTTGTTAGGGTTTTTGTTGGATTGCAGTCAGAATTCTTTCTTGTACTTATCTGTCTAGACAGATTGGGCCCCAGCGTTTGCTCATTCTATTTTCTGTCTGTGTCCGTGCTTTCTTCTTGTCTAACCGCCATTACATGTTTGGGGGCTTTCTATTTTCTTTGGGGATCTGCTCCGGGGCAGATAGCTTTCATCTTTCTGCCTTTAGGTGTAGTTATCTCTCGGGCTGTGACGAGGCATCTAGTATCAACGTAGGAACGCTCCACAGCTACCTCTAGTTGTGTGGTTAGTTCAGGTTACTGCAATCCAATAGGTTCCAGCCTCTCTGGTGTATTACCGCTTTTGCTATTTTTTGCCATTTCTCCTCAGTTACCGAAACATAACAGGGAAAATTTAAATCTCCGTGTATATTTCCGGAGTCACACACAGACACTCTCTCAGTATGGATTTGACCGCAATACAAAAAGCAGAAAAACAGTACTATATCAGAAGCGCACTGCTGTATACGGTGTAGGGAAAAATTTAAATCTCTGTATATAATTCCGGAGTCACATGCAGATTGTCAGCATGTATTTGTCCGTGATGCCAGCCGGTACACGGTATTTTGTGAGGAGCGTACAGCTCTATACGGTGTGTGAAAAAATGAACGGTCGGTAACTGTGCAGAAAAAAAGAATAAAAGTTTTAGTGCTGTGTAAAAAGACGGATTTTGGTAAGAACTTACCTGTAAAATCCTTTTCAGCGAAGGAAGGAAAGAAGACACACTAGTAATGACTAGTGGGTAGGCGGAGCCCAGATAGGATTGACACCTCAGATTAAAAAGAGTGTTGACCGGCCCCTCCAGCTCGGGCTCCTCCTACTCCTGCTTCTTCAGTCGTACAAAAGCTTAGGGAAGAGCAAATATCACCAGCGGAGCAACATAACCCCTTCTGAAGGACTTCAGAGAAAAAGCAAGAATACAGGTTATGCATGCATGTAGGCAAAAAACCACACAGTTCCAGGTACTACTCACTGGACCTGACCACCGCGATGAGCTGGCAATGCTGGAAAGGAGCCATAGCGCGTCAACCTCAGTCCAGATAATCGCTATCAGAAGAGGGTCACGCCGCATCTGAAAACACATCAACACACTTCTGCCATGGGCGGGTGCTGTGTCTCTTTTCCTTCCTTCGCTGAAAAGGATTTTACAGGTAAGTTCTTACCAAAATCCGTCTTTCAGCAGCAGAATGGAAGGAAAGGAGACACACTAGTAATGACTAGTGGGACGTCCCAAAGCAGTCCAAAAATTAAGGGTGGGAATATAACCAAGAAAAAACAGGCAGAATCCCAACAACCTTGGTAAATGCGCAACAGGCGCCAAATACAAGTTAACTAGAACTTTAAGCTACGGCCGCCTGTAGGACCCTGCGTCCTAAGGCCGCATCAGCGGAAGCACTGACGTCCACCTTATAAAACTTTGTAAAAGTGTGGACGGAGCGCCAAGTCGCCGCTCGGCAGAGCTGAGCTGTTGAAGCCCCTTGATGAAAGGCCCACGATGAGGCCACAGCCCTTGTGGAATGAGCACGAATCTTAATCGGGCAAGGCTCGCCTTTAAGTCGGTAAGCCTCCAAAATGGCTGACCGAATCCAACGAGCTATAGAGTCCTTGGAAGCTCGTTGACCACGTTGACGACCTGCTGGAATCACAAACAAGGAGTCTGACTTCCTAAAACCTTGAGTAACAGACAAATAGAACTTCAAGGCCCGCACTAAATCCAATGTGTGCAAAACCCGTTCCTTTGCATTCCTCGGGCCCGGGCAAAGTGAAGGCAAAACAATATCCTGGTTAACATGGAATTGCGACACTACCTTAGGTAGAAAGTCGCCCCGTGTGCGAAGCACTACTCGATCCGGGAAAAATTCCAGGAAAGGAGGCGAGCAAGAAAGAGCCGCCAACTCAGAAACCCTTCTCAAAGAAGTGACTGCGACTAGGAAGGCAACCTTCCAAGAAAGCAAAGAAAGGTTAGCAGAATCCATTGGCTCAAAAGGCCCAGACTGAAGAGCCTCCAGGACAAGGTTGAGCCGCCAAGGAGACACAGGTGCCTTCCGCGGCGGAAACTGACGGGTTACCCCGCGAAAAAAGGAGCGCACGTCTCTACGCGAGGCGATAACTTTCCGGAACAACAGGGACAGGGCAGAAACCTGACCCCTCAGGGTGCTAACTGCCAAACCCTTGTCCAGCCCGTACTGTAGAAAAGCCAACAGATTGGGAATGGAAAAAATCCTCGGGTTCCTTGAAGAACCCAAACACCACGAGAAGAAGGCTTCCCAGGTCTTGTGGTAAATTCTAATAGTAGTCGGACCTCTGGCAGCTCGCAGAGTGGCAATGACTTCGGCTGAAAAACCTCTACGGGTCAGTATTTCGGTCTCAAGAGCCACGCCGTCAAACGCAGAGACTTCAAGTCCGGATGACGGACAGGACCCTGGGTTAACAGGTCCGGGCGAAGAGGAAGTGGAAATGGCGGTGCTCCCAAAAACGACACCAGTGTCGAGAACCACGTCCTCCTTGGCCAATCTGGGGCTATCAACATAGCCGGGATTCTCTCCAGTCTGATCCGACGCAGCACCAGAGGAAGTAAGGATATTGGCGGAAACACATAGATTAGCTCTAATCGGTCCCACGGGGCCACCAGAGCATCCACCGCCACAGCCTTCGGGTCCTTGTACCTGGACATGAAGGTCGGCAACTTGGCATTGGACCTGGATGCCATCAAATCCACTTGGGGAACTCCCCAAAGGGAGCACAGCAGAGCAAAGATCTCCGGATGAAGACTCCATTCTCCGGGATCCATCTTCTCTCGACTGAGGAAGTCCGCCGTGGTATTCTGAACTCCTGGAATGTGAATCGCAGAGATGGCTGGTACTCTGTCCTCGGCCCAATTCAGGATCCGAGACACTTCCACCATGAGCCTGGAACTCCTCGTCCCGCCTTGGTGGTTGATATACGCGACCGCCGTTGCGTTGTCTGTCTGCACTCGGACTGGTAGACCGCTCAAAGGGACCGTCCAGTGTTGGAGGCAAAGGAAAATTGCCCTCAATTCAAGATGTTGATCGGTAGAACAGACTCTTCCGATGACCATACTCCCTGTATCCAGAGATCATTCCAGACACCCCCCAGCCCGTCAGGCTGGCATCGGTGGTTATGACCGACCACCTCGGAGGAAGGAAAGACTTCCCCAGTGATAACGTTCCTGGACGTGACCACCAACTTAGGGACTCTACTGCGATCCAGTGCAATCTGCGATCGATCCCAATGACTCAGAATGAGTCTTTGGAGGGCTCTGGAATGAAACTGGGCAAACGGAAGCGATTCCATGGAAGCCACCATCAGACCTAAAAGGCGCATACACTTCCGAAGGGACATTGCTGTCGAAGACTTCATAGTCTGTACATGTCGAAGGAGACATGCCCGCTTGTCTGGAGGTAGGGACACCACTGCCCGTACCGTGTCGAAATGCATCCCCAAAAACAGGATTGACTGCGACGGTTCCAGAGACGACTTCTCCCAATTGACCAGCCACCCGAAGTCCTCCAGGAGCTGAAGGGATAGATTGCGAGCCGTCACCGCCTCCTCCTTTGAGGACGCCACAATCAAAAGGTCGTCCAGATAGGGAATAATTGTGACTCCCTGTCTTCGAAGAATTGCCATGAGAGGCGCTAGAATTTTTGTAAAAACTCTGGGCGCTGAAGTCAAGCCGAATGGCAGGGCCACAAATTGGTAATGGTCCTGACCTATGGCAAAACGAAGGAAGCGCTGGTGAGCCCTTCCGACGGGAACATGCAAATAAGCGTCGCGAATGTCGATTGACACCAGAAAGTCGTTCTGCGACAGGGTTGCCACAACGGAGCGAAGTGACTCCATGCGGAATTTTTGGGTGTGGACATGCTGATTCAATCTTTTGAGATCCAGAATAGGACGATTGTCCTCTTTTTTGGGGACCACAAAGAGATTTGAATAAAAACCTTTTCCCCGGTCCTCTGTCGGAACCTGTATTACTACACCCTTCTGCAGAAGGAATTCCACCTCTCGCAGCAGAGCGGCAAATAGCTCGGGCTCTGACGGAATGCGAGACTGGCAAAAACTGTCCGGGGGGTCGAGAAGAAAACTCTATGAAATAGCCTGCCGACACAACTCGCGTTACCCAGGAATCCGGAACGCGGGAAATCCAATTCGCCTTGAATTGGAGCAGGCGACCCCCCACTCGAGAGCCCTCGAGTGAGGACCTGGCGTCAGTCTGCCTTGGCGGGCTTCTTGTCAGTTTCCCGCTTGTCTTGACGGAAACTTTGTTTCCAAGGGGTGCGGGATTTCTGAGAAGACTTCTTTCCCGAAAAAGAGGGACGACCCAATCCCCAAGAAGACTGACCGGATCGTCCCCTAGACCGAAAATACCGCCGACCATTACCGGCCCTAGGTCTGCCAGACGTAGAAGCCATAGCCCTTCGCTGTGGTAAAGCCGCTTCTTTAGCCTTTGCCTTGGCATTCAGCTCTGTGAGATCAGATCCAAATAGCTGACCACCCTTGTAGGCTAAAGACAGTAAACCCTGCTTGGAAACCGCGTCCCCGGTCCACTGTCTAAGCCACAGTGCTCTTCTGACTGTGACCGCTGAGGATTGCGTCCTGGATAATAATGACGCAGTATCCAGACCTGCATCACAGCTATATCGGACTGCAGTCTCCAATAAATCGAGAAGTCCATCTATCTCGGATAATGGAGATCTATTTTGCAACGCCTTCCGTAAACGGACCAACCAGCACAGGGAAGCCTTAGAAGCACACATGGATCCTAGTACTGCTCTGAATCCATGACCTGCAGCTTCATAGATGGATTTCGCCGCCATCTCCGTTTTTCTGTCCAGCGGCTCTTGCAGACTCGCTTTGCCTTTAACCGGAAGCAATGAGGATTTACTAAGCTGGGATAAAGGAACATCCACTTCAGGAGAAGGAATCCAATTATCCGTCAATTCCGTTGAACACAGATATAATGCTTCAAAGAACCGTGTCCCTTGAAAACGTTTATCTGGACACAGACGTTCCTTCTCCACTACCGTATTAAGCTCTTCCAGAGCCGGTAATGCTGACCGCGACTTATGGTACTCCTGGTACATGCGGGCCGACTTACCAGGCCGTGTAGTTACCTCCTCCGGTAACTAACGCCTCCCTCATAGCTTCAATTAAAGCCTCTGTTCGGCTCACAAGAGAGGAAGATTGTTCCTGCCGATCCTCCTTATCCGAATCGGATAACTCCCCTTCTGAGTTTGAAGGAGAACCCTGTCCGCATTCCATATCAGATACCTCTGATTCGCTACGCGGAAAAGATGGCACCGGCCTGCGCCGCTTCCTGTCATGAGAGGATCTAGCTGACACCCACTGACCTAAAAGGTCAGACAAGCCATTAATTGACTGAGCGATGGCATCTAATTTGGTATCGCTGTAAATCGCAGCGCTTGATGCCGTCGAAGTCTGCGTATCAGATACTTGCGACTGATCCTGTAGCGGATCTGGCAGATGGTCCGCACCTTCCGGACCCTGAACCGACATGTCAACAGTAAATGGCAGGTCAAAATCCTGTTAGTAACTGGAAACAGTGTGGTTACTAAGCAGACTGAGCAAGTACGCTGAAGGGTTAAAGCTCTTAAAGAAGAGAGTTACCCCAGCTATCTCTCAGTATATAAATAACCTCCTGCGTTCTGATCCCTACCGGGTAGAACCTGCGGCGGTTATTGCTGGAAGGGTTAACCCTTCATAGGGGTTAATGCCGCCAACTCCCCACAACTCCCTATATAAAATAAAAGGAGTGTGCGAGTCCCAGGTCTCTATAAGAGAACGCGGCTGCATATAAACGCTATCTGTCACTTGGAACACAGATAGGTTCTGCGCTGTGGGGTGATGATATTCACTCACCCAGCTGGCCTCAGTGAAAGTATACCTTAAACAGGAGGAGCGGAGCATGAGGAGCCCGGAGCCTCTGTAATGGCCGCCGCGCTGAGAGAAGCCGGAAGAGAAGGACAGTGAAGCTGTAGTCTCCTCAGAGCGATTCCTGTCACAAAAAGAGCGGGAAGCGTGAAGCTACGCCCCCCTCCGGCTTCAGAAAAAGAGCGCGAACTCCTCGCTCTCTGCTCTCCTCTGTCCTGCAGGTATCTGCCTGCGGACATAAAATACAGTCACCAAATATGTCATCTAATACATGTACCAGCGGCTGCCGCAGCAGCCGCTGAGAGCACACACACATTCAGCATAAAATGCGGTACTCACCAGCCGAGCGCCACAGGGACCCCCAGGGGTTTGTGGCGCAGTGCCCATCGCTTCCCCCCCCGGGCGGGGAACGCAGTGACCCCCGATGTGCGGTTTGCGTCCCCGCCAGGGAAGCAATCCTCATCCCCCAGGGCCGGCGTGAAACTGCAGGGACCACCATACAGGGTATTACAGATCGCCAAGGGAGAGGTGGGAGTCCAGCAGCGCTGAGACCTCTAGACCACTTCTGGTGATCCAAGTCTCTTGTCCGATAAAATTAATAAAGTTTTCTGAGGAGCTGCTTCCAGCAGCGACCTATCCTCTGGACCTCAAATTTTAGACTGAAGAAGAAGCAGGAGTAGGAGGAGCTCGAGCTGGAGGGGCCGGTCAACACTCTTTTTAATCTGAGGTGTCAATCCTATCTGGGCTCCGCCTACCCACTAGTCATTACTAGTGTGTCTCCTTTCCTTCCATTCTGCTGCTGAAAGCAGTCTGCACAGCAGTGTACACACAGCAAAACAGCTATCAGGCAGCCTAATAACCAGCACTGCTGCACACAAGAAAATCCTCCCCTGTCACTGCACACTAACTGTACAGCACAATTGCTATCAGCATAAGCATATAAGAACTTCTCTTTCCAGCCCTAACTCTGTCCCTACTAATAAACAGCAAGCAACCTCTCCCTACTGTTAAGATCAGCAGAAGTAAAATGGAGGTCGGAGGTCAGGGCTTTTATAGACACTATGACGCCCCCCAAAGCAAGCCAATCACTGCAATGCCCTTCTCTAAGATGGTGGTGGACGCTGCACATGTCATCTCGTTGCCCACAGTGTACGTCCTTGCTCATTGGCTGAAAAAAGGCGCCTGCAAGCATTCTGGGAAATCTGACTTTGGCGCTCGTTTTGCCGACCGCATGGCCGACTTCACGCTATGGTGCTTTGGCGAAAGTTGGCAATTGCGATTTTTGAATCTGACCGACCTGTTTCGCTCAACTCTAGTGGTGAGCACTTTGAACTTCCAAGTGCTTCACAGAATTTATAACATAGCCGTGAAAATAAAAAATCATTTTTTTCCTCAAAAATTATTTTTTAGCCCGTTATTTTTTATTTTCCCAAGGGTAACAGGAGAAATTGGACCACAAAAGTTGTTGTGCAATTTTTCCTGAGTACGCTGATACCCCATATGTGGGGGGGAACCACTGTTTGGGCGCATGGGAGAGGTTGGAAGGGAAGAAGCTCCATTTTGTAATGCAGACTTTGATGGAATGTTCTGCGGGCGTCATGTTGTGTTTGCAGAGAACTTGATGTGCCTAAACAGTAGAAACCCCCCGAAAGTGACACCATTTTGGAAACTAGACCCCCCAAGGAGCTTATCTAGATGTGTGGTGAGCACTTTGAACCTGCAAGTGCTTCACAGAAGTTTATAAACACAGAGCCGTGAAAAAAAAAATCATTTTTTTTCCTCAAAAATTATTTTTTAGCCAGCTATTTTTTATTTTCCCAAGGGTAACAGGAGAAATTAGAACCCCAAAATTGGTGTGCAATTTGTCCTCAGTACGCTGATACCCCATATGCTGTGGTAAACCATTGTTTGGACGCACGAAAGGGCTTGGAAGGGAGGGAGCACCATTTGATTTTTTGAATGCCATGTCGTGTTTGGAGACCCCCTGATGTGCCTATATAGTGGAAACCCCTCAATTCTAGCTCCAACCATAACCCCAACACACCCCTAACCCTAATCCCAACCCTAATTCAAACCCTAATTGTAACCCTAACCCTAATTCTAACCCTAATTCCAACCCTAACCCTAATTATAACCCTAACCCTAATGGAAAAATGAATATAAATATATTTTCTTTATTATATTTCCCTAACTAAGGGGGTGAAAAAGGGGGGGCTATTTACTATTTTTTTTATTTTGATCACTGTGATAGGGTTTATCACAGTGATCAAAATGTACCTTCACTGAATGAATGAATCTGCGGGCCGGCAGATTAGGCAGGCACACTGCTCCCGCCATTTTCTTTACTGGAAGAAGACGTCGGGAGCTGCGGGAGCCATGGGAGGACGGGGGACACCGGGAGGTACAGGGGACAGATCGGGGGATTCGGGAAACCTATTTATCTCCCCTTTGATGTGCGATCACATCAGAGGAGAGAGAAATTAAATGCAAAATCGCTGCTTTTTTTTGCGGTCGCCATTATATGGTTAATAATGGCGATCGCAATAGAGGGGTTGGTAAAAACCAACCCGAATCATGTTCTCTGGGGTCTCAGCTACCCCCGGTAGCCGAGACCCCGGAGAAAATCCGACTCTAGGGGGTGCTATATACTTTTTCCACAGCGCCGTGTATTCACAGCGCTGTGGTTTAAGTACCCTTAACCACCACTGTTAAAAGGCGTATCGGCGGTCGTTAAGGAGTTAAGGAGTTCATTTCTTATTAGGTCCAGGGCACTGTTGAAGCCATTCTGATGCTTCTTCAGGAGTTGAAAAGAATGTCGCTGATCCCTCATGGACAATGCACAGGCAGGCAGGGTAAATCATGAAGTAGATTATATTTCTGTCCTGGAGTTTCCGGTTCACATACAGAATTTGGGCTCGTTGTTTTTGTAGGTCCACCGAGAAATTGGGAAATATTGAGATTGTGGCGTTATCATGCCTGATGGGGCTTCTTTGTTTGGCCAAGCGTAGAGCGGTATCCCTGTCCTTACAATTTAGAATCTGTGCAAGGAATGGACGTGGAGGGGCACCGGGTGGGAGAGGTCTGGTCGGGACTCTATGCGCTCTTTCTACCGCAAACACTTGAAAATTCATCCCCGAGTGTTTTCTTGAGCCGCTCCTCCAGAAAATGCTCAGGTTGTTGCCCTTCTGTGTGCTCTGGTAATCCAATGATGCGCAAATTATTGCGGCACAGACGATTTTCCAAGTCATCTGCTTTTTGACGCCAGGCATTTATTGATCCCGCCACTTTTGTTAGTTTAGTGGCCATCGTTTCTACCCTGTCCCCCAAGCTCGACACCCTATTTTTGGCCTCTCAGAGCCTGCATATCTTGCCGGAGAAGCACCACATCAGAATGTACCTCCTCAATCTTCCCTGATAGGGATATTTTACTGCTAAAGATATCTGTTATGTTTCGGTAACTGAGGAGAAATAGCAAAAAAATAGCAAACTTAGGCTTTAAGGCAAAAAACAACTTACAGTTATTTTTGAAATTCAGAAATTTAGATCGATCCCCAAAAACAAATCTGGCATGGGGATCCTAGGTTCCACAACCGGCAACCCAGCAAGATAGGTAGCAATACTCCGAACCTCAGTGGCAAGCTGATCCACACGGCCAGACAACTGTGCAAACTCCATTGAGAGAAAAAAAAAATTCCTCCTCAGCACCCAGAGAAAAGAGGGGAAAAAAAGAGGGGAAAAAAATGCAACAAACAGAGTTTCCTTATTACTATTTTCCCCTTCTGTGAGTACCATACAATCTTCAGTTTTTTGGCCGGTTATACTGTTATGTTTCGGTAACTGAGGAGAAATAGCAAAATGTAAGGTTCTTTGTCTCTGTTGACATGTTCCTTGAAACTCAGTTTTCCGTCGGCCATTTTGCTTTCTGTCTTTCTGCAGCTCTTGCCCTCAGTTAATATGGAGTTCCAGTTTTCATGTTCCCGCCCTGATTCTTCCCTCTTGCTTCTTAAGCAGCCTCAGCTGAACAATCAGTGCTCCTGAATCAAGCCTCAGTCAGTCTGTGACCTGACTCCTGGAAACCTTGAACTTGTACTCCAGCTATTCCCTACTGAGGAACCTTTGAACACTTTTGGACTCTGGAAACCTGCTGTTTGGTGAATCCATGTTTGCAGAGGAATTACGGTACAGAGAAGAGATCCTGAACCTGCTTTGGAGATTTATTGTAGTGCTTGAAATTACTCTGGCCTGCTGTGTCTCCTGACTCTGTTCCTGCAAACTGTGTGAACTTTTCAGCATGCTTGTATGAAGTAATACAAGTCATTTCATTTCAACCTATGTCTCCTGTGTTTTCCTCGCACCCAAGCACAAGACGCTATAGGAACTGTACACTATACTTGACAAGATTCAGGAGCCAATGTTTAGTGTCTGCTGGGTCTGGGAAAGCCGTGTCTGCTGTGACTGTGGATATCAGATGTCCATTTAAATACCTTATGTGATGACAGTGGTTGTGACTTCTCACAACCATTCCAGGTGAGCGCATTCCCTTAAAATTTTATTCTGCAGTGTTACCACAGGTAAACACTATTGTTTTTTTTGTTTTTTTTCCTTTCCTCTTCTCCTTCCAGCACTTCTGCCTTAAAAGATCTGGAAGATGGAGGCCCGCATAAAGGAACTTTGCGGAGTGACTGATACAATCCTTTCAGATGTACAGACTTTAAAAACCCGTTTTGCAAGCCTACAGGACCTCACTAATCATAATTTGCAAGTGTTTGGACAGACTACCCAGGAATTGCGAGCCAGGATTGAGGCTCTAGAGGAACGAGCCCAGGCTCCTGCCATAACCCCGAGTTCTGGGATCCCCAAATTACCTCCTTTTCGTTTTGGCGGTGAACGTGAGAAATTCAGGGGATTTATTAATCAATGCAATTTATTTTTCTCTGCACATGCTTCACAATTTCCCACTGAACGATCCAAAGTGCTTACTATAATCATGTTGCTTACCAATTAGGCTTTGATGTGGGCAAACCCTCTGATTGAGACTGAGGATGATTGTTTGAATCACCTTGATGCTTTTATTTCAGCCATGGGGCAGGTGTTTGATGACCCCAATCGAGGTGCAACAGCTGAAGCAGCCATGTTAACTTTGCGCCAAGGTAAGCGTTCAGTAGCCGAATATGCCCTGGATTTCAGGAGATGGGCTCTTGATACCACTTGGGACACTTCCGCTAAGAAATCTATTTTTCGGAAAGGGTTGTCTCCACTGATTAAGGATGAACTTGCTCGTGCCGACCCTCCCACTGCGTTAGGTGACTTTATTAACTATTGTATTCGTATTGATGCTCGTCTGACTGAACGCAGACAAGAGAGATGGTTCGAAAATAATCGCACTAATCTTTTACTACCTCCCTCCTCAGCTAAGGAACCTTTGAGTAGGATCACAAGGGAACCAGAACCTGAACCCATGCAGGTGAACTCTTTACAAAGACGGGTTAGTGATGCACGCAAAGAACATCGTATAAAGGAAAATCTATGTTTCTACTGTGGTAAGTCAGGGCACTTCATTATAAACTGCCCCAGCCATTCTCGTAAGACTACTGCAGCAGTCATTCACTGTGAGTGTTGCGAGAGGAGCTCTGTCATGTCCGAGCCTCAGACTCCAGAGAGATCTGCTGCAAGAGATCTTGATTTCTCGGACTTAAACTCTGTTAGTTCTGGGGACGATGACGGTATAAACACTGCAATTTTTCAAGTTTCCTCAGCGATGTCCCAGCTGAGTTGTAAAAGAAACAATTCTCATTGCTTCCTTTCCATCAAACTCTGGGTTGACTCAGTCTGGGTGTCTAGCTCTGCTATGATCGACTCAGGAGCAAGTGGAAATTTTATGGATATCTCCTTTGCTCTGAAACAGGGGATACGTTCAGTGAAGAAGGCTACTCCAGTACAGATGGAGACTGTGGATGGCTCTCTACTGACTTCTGGACCAGTGGATCAAGAAGCAGAGCCTTTGAGGGTCCTTATGGGTAAAGATCATCAGGAGAAAATGTCTTTTATGCTTATCTCTTCTCCCCACTTTCCCCTTTATTCTAGGGCTACCATGGCTGCAGGCGCAGAATCCTACGATTAACTGGGAGACCAAGGAATTACACTTTCCGGAGAAACAGATGAGTCAAGGAGTTTCAGCTTGCTCTGTTCCTAAAGGAACCATGTCAGTCCCTGAACTACCAGCTGTATACCAGGACTATGTGGATTTATGTGACAAGAAGAACGCTGATCAGCTTCCTCCTCACCGTCCATATGATTGTCCAATTGAATTATTGCCTGGAGCCGAGATACCTTTTGGTAAGATCTACCCCCTAGCGGGGCCCGAGCTAAAAGCTTTGAAGGATTATATAGACGAAAATTTAGCCAAGGGCTTCATACGCCCCTCTTCATCTCCCGCAGGTGCACCCATCTTCTTTGTGAAGAAGAAAGATGGATCTCTGAGACCCTGCATAGACTATAGGGAACTCAATAAGGTTACTATTAGAAACCGTTATCCATTGCCTTTAATCCCTGAGTTGTTGGAGAGAGTGCGGCATGCCAAAATTTTCTCTAAACTGGATCTCCGTGGGGCCTATAACTTGGTCCGTATTAGACCTGGGGATGAATGGAAGACTGCATTCAGGTCACGCTATGGACACTTTGAATATCTAGTTATGCCTTTTGGTCTGAGTACCGCCCCAGCCACTTTCCAACACTTCGTGAATGATATCTTCAGGGATCTCCTAGATACATTTGTGGTGATTTATCTGGATGATATTCTAATTTTTTCTAACTCCACAGAGGAACATCATGGACATGTGAGAATGGTCTTAGAACGCCTAAGACAAAACCATCTCTACATCAAACTTGAAAAGTGTGAATTCCATAGGACCGAAATTCAATTTCTGGGGTATGTATTATCTACGCAAGGGATTAGTATGGATGGAAGCAAGACCCAAGCCATCAAGGATTGGCCAATTCCTAGAAATGTGAAGGAGGTGCAGTGCTTCATCGGGTTTGCCAACTTCTATAGACGTTTCATTAAAAATTTTTCTGAGGTAGTGTCACCTATCACCCAACTTACCCGGAAACAGTCTAGGTTCTCCTGGACCCCGCAAGCTCAGGAAGCATTTTCCTGTTTAAAGGATAAATTTACCACCGCACCTATCTTAGTACATCCCAACCCCGAGCTTGCCTTCATAATAGAGGTGGATGCTTCAGACTGTGCCGTTGGAGCTATACTCTCTCAGAGAACAGGTGAGAAGAATGTCTTGCATCCCTGTGCCTTCTTTTCCCAGCAGTTGTCTTCGGCTGAGAGGAACTACGATGTGGGCAATAGAGAATTGTTGGCCATTATTGCCGCCTTCAAGGAATGGAGACACCTTCTTCAGGGAGCTGCACAGCAAATAGTCGTCCTGACAGACCATCGTAACCTTGAATTTATCAGGTCGGCTAAGTGCCTGACTCCTCGCCAGGCTCGCTGGAATCTTTTCCTAAACCAATTTAATTTTGTAATTTCTTATAGACCAGGATCGCGCAATGGAAAGGCTGATGCACTCTCTAGGATTCATTCAGCAGAGACACGTCCACTTACTCCTCCCAAGACTATTCTTCTGACTCTAGATTCCTGGGAGTGATTCATAATCAAGACCTACTTAAGGACATCAAGGAAGCATACCATGCGGATTCTTTGTTGGCTCAACCCCAAGGGACGTAAGTCTTGTCTTTAAGAATGGTGTGTGGATTCAGGGACAACGTCTGTATATACCTGAAACAGTCAGATTGAGAGTATTGCAACTCATCCACGATTCCAAGATAGCCGGGCATAGGGGAATTCTAAAGACACAAGAATTTCTTTCTCGTTTCTTTTGGTGGCCCACTTACAGGAAAGATGTTTTAAACTATGTCACATCATGTGAAGTCTGTGCAAGATGCAAAACACCTCGCTCCTCACCAACTGGTCTGTTGCAACGTCTTCCCACCCCGTCCCGCCCGTGGGGATCCATTTCTATGGACTTCATTGTGGAGTTACCAACCTCTCAAGGGAAGAACACCATTCTAGTGGTGGTTGACCGTCTAACAAAGGCAGCTCATTTTATCCCTTGTGTCGGCTTACCCACTGCAAAACAGACATCAGACTTGATGATTAAGAATGTGTTTCGCTTACATGGAGTACCGGATGAGGTCATTTCGGATCGAGGGGTGCAATTCACTTCAAGGTTTTGGCAAAATTTCTGTGCAGCATTGGACATTAAAGTAAACCTTTCTTCTGCTTTTCATCCTCAGACTAATGGACAGACAGAACGAACCAATCAGACCCTGGAGCAGTATCTCCGCTGTTTTATCTGCCACCTACAAGATGATTGGGTGGATCTACTTCCACTGGCTGAGTTCTCTTATAACAACTCTCAGAGCGCCTCCACTAAGCAGTCTCCTTTTTACTCCAATCTAGGTTATCATCCTAACATTCTTCCTCGATTTCCCATAGATACGCCCTTGCCGGCAGTGGCTGAAAGAATCACTTCTTTACAAAAGAATATGGATCTTCTAAAGGAAAATCTAGAATTGGCTCAGGAAAGGTACAAGAAAGCAGCAGATAAATTTCGTAAACCTGCACCAGCTTTCAAGGTAGGAGATTTGGTCTGGCTGTCAACCAGAAATCTTAAATTAAAGATTCCATCGTCTAAATTGGGACATAAGTACATTGGACCTTATAAGATCAGTAAGATTATAAGTGCTGTTGATTGTCGTCTTCAACTGCCCAGAACTATGAGAATCCACCCTGTCTTTCATGTATCCCTACTAAAGGCTGCAACACCCAATACGTTTCCTGGACGTTCTTCTCCTTGCCCTGACCCAGTGCTGGTCGATGGTCAGGAAGAATTTATGGTGGAAAGGATTCTAGATTCCAGGTTGTACAGAAATCAGTTGCAATATTTGATTAAATGGCAGGGCTACCCAGTGGAGGACAACTCATGGGAACCAGTCAACAATGTAAATGCTCCTCGCCTGCTCCGCCAGTTTCATCAGAGGTACCCTGACAAGCCTGGTCTGAGGTCATCCGGAGGTTGTCCCTAAGGGGGGAGTAATGTAAGGTTCTTTGTCTCTGTTGACATGTTCCTTGAAACTCAGTTTTCCGTCGGCCATTTTGCTTTCTGTCTTTCTGCAGCTCTTGCCCTCAGTTAATATGGAGTTCCAGTTTTCATGTTCCCGCCCTGATTCTTCCCTCTTGCTTCTTAAGCAGCCTCAGCTGAACAATCAGTGCTCCTGAATCAAGCCTCAGTCAGTCTGTGACCTGACTCCTGGAAACCTTGAACTTGTACTCCAGCTATTCCCTACTGAGGAACCTTTGAACACTTTTGGACTCTGGAAACCTGCTGTTTGGTGAATCCATGTTTGCAGAGGAATTACGGTACAGAGAAGAGATCCTGAACCTGCTTTGGAGATTTATTGTAGTGCTTGAAATTACTCTGGCCTGCTGTGTCTCCTGACTCTGTTCCTGCAAACTGTGTGAACTTTTCAGCATGCTTGTATGAAGTAATACAAGTCATTTCATTTCAACCTATGTCTCCTGTGTTTTCCTCGCACCCAAGCACAAGACGCTATAGGAACTGTACACTATACTTGACACAAAAGCGGTAATACACCAGAGAGGCTGGAACCTATTGGATTGTAACCTGAACTAACCACACAACTAGAAGTAGCCGTGGAGCATTCCTACGGTGATCTTAGACGCCTCGTCACAGCCTGAGAGATAACTACATAAAGATGAAAGCTATCTGCCCCGGAGCAGATCCCCAAAGAAAATAGGAAGCCCCCAAACATGTAATGGCGGTTAGACAAGTAGAAAGCACGGACACAGACAGAAAATAGAATGAGCAAACGCTGGGGCCCAATCTGTCTAGACATAAAAGTACAGGGAAGAATTCTGACTGCAATCCAACAAAACCCTAACAAAAATACCAACACTTCTGATTGCCAAAAAACCTGAGATCACACGATCTCATCCACCTAAATTAGATCTCTGGTGTAACAAAACTCTATTCAGCAAATAAAAAGTAACAAAGGAGCAAAGCAAAAGTGCAGACACAAACGGAGCACAATTGCAGCGCCAGACCCCCAAAAGGGGACAGGCTGCAGTCCACTGCAAGCAGCAAACCAGCAGAGAAAATCAAACAGAGGAAAAATAAACAGCAAACACTTATCTGAAGGAGAGTAGGAAACTAGCAGTGCTTCAAGCAAGACCAGAAGGAACAATTGATTACCGGCAAGGCTGCTGGGAACTCAGGCCACTTATATCTTACCATTCAGCGCCAGCTGAAGGCCATTCAGTAATCAGTTCATTACCCTCAGCAAACACCGGAGGGAGCCCCAGCTCAGAAGCCGCCTCCAGCATATTCACAACAGATATCTTATAGAAGCTGTTCAGTTACTTGCTTCAGATTCATATCCTCTTGATTTTCACTCCCCTCATTCTCGCTTACTTGAAATCCGCACTGCTCTGTATTTTTAGCTGTTGGGGTATATTGTTCTCTTGAGGTGCGGGGGGGGAAACCCGATGTGTACCTTGGTTACCAGCTCCCTGCACCAGCAGGCTGGTATCCAACGTACGCTGCGGGTAACTAAGCGATGTTACCCGCTGTGTCGCTGTCCTGATCGCTGCCTGTTTGGCAGCTCACCAGCGATCATGTAGCGACACACCAGCAATCCGTTGTCGTGATCGCTGGTGTGTCACTATGTGTGACGGGGCCCTTAATGCAGCTTATCTCTGTGCCTGCTGAGAATCAAAGCTTTCCACTGCTGTGAACTAATCTCGGAGGAGGGTGAGAGAATCTCCTCACTGCAAGATCCCTCTTAGGCTAGTTTCACATTTGCAGTTGAGTCCGCAGCATATCATCCGCAAACGCATGCTAACGCAGCGGTTTTTATCTGCATCAGCTTACGCCTTATGGCAAAAAAATGCTGTTTTTGCATGCATTTTTGCATATGTTTGCGCTTTTTATGCACATGTGTTCAATAGGAACATGCTTTTCCAGGAGAATTTCCTTGACACAAGGCACGCCCAATAGGCGTGTTTCATGGAAATTCTCATAAATACGCATTCGTACGCAAATGCAATCGTATGCATGTCCTTGCGTACCTATCCGTTACCATAGGAAAAAAAAACAGCGAGAGAATCACAGTCTAAAAAATAACCTTTAATCCATTTTGTTAAAACATGAATAACACAGGATTGCCGAGCATAGTAAAAAACACTTCAAATACAGATAAAGCGTTTCGACTTAGCAGTCTTCATCAAGATCTTGTGCACATTCCCCCTTGAGAAAACTGCAACTCAAAACACGCGTCGGGGTTTTTGGTGACAGTGTGGACAGGCCTACATATCATGGGTATGTGTCATTTTTAGATTTTCTTGCTGACATTTCCTGTAGCTGCACTAGGCTCTTTAAGATGTTTATTATATATTTTCTATGCTATTTGATATGTTGGCTCCTGTATTTATATGTCACATATGTCATATGCCTGCATTGATTTCCCCTGTCACTCACTGTGCACTTTACTAGGGTTTACTCCTTTCCTCTGTATATTTATTTAATGTGTAACTTTGTATGTTAATTGTAATTTCAATAAATTTGTTATCATTTTGACATATCTCTTTGTGAGTGGTGTGCTTTGGATACTTTGTATTCAGCATGATGCAGGATAATGTACGGATGGCTAGAGCTCCTCTCAGATGCAACCTCTCAGTGCTTACATTGCCACGCCCCCTCTTAAGTCTTTATTTAGGAGTTTGGTGAAGTATACTTTGTTGTTTGTACATTTCCTATTGGTATTTTGTTCCCCTCACACACATATTTTGTCATCCTGTTAATTTACTTTGTGGTGCAGTTTACTTTATTCCCTGTCACTCTTTACCTGTGGTTTCCACTACTGTTCACCTCCTAGGGTGGGGGTTGGGGGTTTAGCTCAGGGCTAATCAGGAGATAGGGACAGGTTGGTGACTTGGGCCTCCCTACCATCAAGGGTACTGGAGCGCCCACCATGGCAGTGAGAATACTCGGTACCCGGCCGTTTCTTAAAGGGGCAGTGTCACGGCAGCAGTGACCCGGTCCATGGCCCTGGGCGTCCAATAAAAGGGGTATTTACAAGGGAATAAAGTTTATAGTAAAGAGTTTGTGGTGCCACCTGTGGTACTCGGCAATAAAAGGTGTTAGCCGACACTGCAGATCCAGTCCTCTGGGACAGTTGGTGTTGCAGCAGAGTTGGTAAAGCTCCTGACAAGTGGAGCTAAGTCCCAGGGCAGATGTAATATAAGGTGGATGGTAATGATGTAGTATTTGGCAAGGGATGTAGCAGCAAACTCCCAGTTAGATTAGGATACACCTTTCCAGGACTCCCTTCGATATGTTCCTTTCTTGGCTGTCTCACTGTGCTGACTTTCCACCTTTCTGTCCAAAACCTCACAGTTAGTGTCCTGAGCCAGCAGCCGCGGACCCTGTCGGGTGACGTCCTCTCTGCACCCCCTTGCTCCTATATGGCTGCCTTTTCAGCAAAGATAACTGTGGCTGTAGCTGAAGCACCTACAGGTGCCACTGCCTCTGGCTGGCTAGCTGAGTCTTGCAGTTTTCCAGTAGGCTTGGGGGCCTTTACCTCCACTGCGACCTGGTCCCTCCACTATTGGATCGGGCCCCATGGATGGACTACTCACTATCCGTGCCCTAGAACCACCCTTCTATCCTTGCGGAAGCTTCTTTCTCCTCGTGCTTAATTCTAACTTTGTCTGGGGACAAGCTCCTCTCAGCTTGAGCTCCCCTCACACTCTCTGACTCTTCAGACTCGTTCCCGCTCTCTAAGCTTCACTCCCCTCCTTCTACTTTCTTCACCCACTCCCCAACATCCTTTCCTACCCAGCCTGGGATGAGACCATCCTCCCTTAGGATACGTCCAGGGTGCCCGGCTGCTATAGTCTGTGTTGGGTGCAGGTGTTAGAGTCCTGGGTGGTGCTCCCTCCTTACCTGAGAGTGGGGTACAACACCTCTGGCTGAGGTGCAATACCTCTGTGGCGACTGAACCCTCAGGGGCGCCACAGTACCCCCAAGTTAAGGAAAGACAGGGATCCCCTAGTCTGAGGGGCAGTTCAGGGGCCAAGGTTCCTCATCTCCTGTTTTCCCATTGCTCCCCGTGACAGTGGGCAACATCCTCTTACTCCCTGTGCCCTCCTGGGCCCATGGTGACAGGGGTTGTCTGTGTAAAACTGTATAAAGCTGACCTTATGTTTCCCCATGGGTTGTGGAACGTCACGCTGGTAAAAGTGGGTAGACCACATTATTTGATCTGTCTGTCGTAATAGTGACGACAGGCGAGCTGGCGAGGTGCGGGTTCATAGCATGTGGTGGCACTGGTGGTATTCTGTCTGATCTCGCTGGTGCCATCCCTCACACACAGTATTTTATAATTTAGTACTTAATCATTTTATTTACTCTGCCCAGCTGCATAAACTTATAGTTATCAACATTCCATTTCAATTTCTCAGCCCAAGCCTTCAGTTAACATAAATCCTTCTGTAATACTAATGTATTCTGCTGTGTTGATAACCCTAGAGAGTGTAGTATCATCTGTAAATATTGAAATTCCACTCTGTGTGCCCCCTACAAGATCATAAAAAGAAGGCCAATACTTACCCCTCCACTGTTTACTGTGACCCAATATGAGTATGTTCCATTAATAACCACCCTTTGTCTCTGTTAACCCAGTTACACATATTTTCCCCTAGTCTCCTTTTTCTCACATTATATACCAAACTTTGTGTGGCACCATATCAAATGCCTTTAAAAAGTCCATATAGACAGCATCCACTGCGTTTCCTTGGACAGTTTGGAACTTCCGTCCGCCAAGAAGCTGATCAGATTAATTTGACAGGACCAAAACCTTATAAAAATATGTTGACATTGGGTCATGAAGTTATTCTTATTGACATACCCAGCAAGCCCGGATTGTAATACAAAGTGGGCCACCTGACCTTTAAAACAGGGGTGGGGAACTTAAGGCGTGCGGGCCACATGTGGCCCATGGGCAGGTCCTCGGAGTCCACAATGCTTGGGCGGCAGCTGCATCCTGCCAGCTGCCGGCCCTTTAACCCCAAGTGCACGCAGCGTTCATTACAGAACACTGCCTGCACATGAATGATGATGTCATCGAGGTGGGGGGGTTAGCGCCGGGGTGGGCAGAGTTAGTGCCCAATGCTCCTCCTTCCTCCTGTCCCTGAAGAGGAGCTGCTGCCAGAGAGTCCAGAGCGATCTCTGTGCTGGCAGCTCAGTGCCTGTCTGCTGGTGATTTCGGTGCCTGGTGATTTCTGTGACTTTAAGCTGGTGATCTGTGCCCCTCAGCTATGTGCCCCTCCTGTGATCTCTGTGCTCTCAGCTATGTGCCCCAATATAATCTCTGTGCCCCCCAACTATACGATTCCTGTGATCTCTGTGCCTCCCAGCTATGTGCCCCCATATGATCTCTGTGCCCCCCTGTGATTTCTGTGGCCCCAGCTTTGTGCCCCCACCTGTGATCTCTGTGCCCCATAGCTATATGTCCCCCTGTGATTCCTGTGCCCCCCCAGCTATGTGCCACCTGTGATTTTTGTGCCCCAGCTATGTGCCCACCTGTGATCTCTGTTCCCCCTGTGATCTCTCTGCCCACAGCTATATACACCCTGTGATCTCTGTGGCTCCAAGCTTTCTGCCCCCTATGAGCTATGTGCCCTCTGTGATCCCTGTGCCCCAATGCTATGTACCCCCCTGTGATATTTGTGCTCCTATGTGATCTCTGTGCCCCCTGTGATCTGTCCCCTTCAGCTATGTGCCCCTCCTTGATCTCTGTGCACTCCAGCTATGTACCTCCTGTGATTTCTGTGCCCCTCCTGTGATCTTCGTGCCACCCCCCGGTGATCTCTGTGCCCCCAGCTATGTGCCCCCTTGTGATTTTTGTGCTCCTCCTGTGATCTCTGTGCCCCCGCGTGATCTTCATGCCACCCCGGTAATCTCTGTGTCCCCCTGGTAATCTATGAGCCCCACCCAGTGATATATGTACCTCCCCGGTGATGCTTGTTCCCCCCAGTGCTGTTTATCCCCCCAGGGCTGTGTGTGCCCCAAGTGATATGTATATTCCCAGTGCTGCATTTGCACCAGAAGTGCTGTATATCCCCCGAGTACTGTAAATCCCCCACATGTGATGTATATAGCCCCTAGTGCTGTATATAGCCCCCAGTGATGTTTGTGACCCCCACAAGTGATGTATATTCCCCCAGGGACATATATACCCCCCAGTGCTGTCTGTACTTTCTAGTGATGTATATCGCTCCTCAGTGATGTCTGATGAATATGTCCCATCATCTGCTGTGATGTCTATGCCCCCAGCCCCTCCTGTAATTTTTATGACCCCAGAGTCTCCTGTGATGCATATACAGCAGTGTCAATATTTCCTATGTTATGTATGTACAGCAGTCCCAGCGTCTCCTATGTGATGTATATACAGCAGTCCCAGCTTCTCCTGTGATGTATATTTAGCAGTCCTAGCATCTCCTGCGTAATGTATATACAGCAGTCCATGCATTTCCAATGTGATGTATATTGCCCCCAGCAAAAAACCCCATTCAGAAATTTGGGTTCATTCCCCTAAGAAAACCACCGGAGGGCCCAGCTCCTAAGTCGCCTAAAAAACGTGCTCAAAAACAGGGCCCCTTTTTCCCCCATTTAACTTTGTGAAAAGAAAAATTTTGGCTTAAGGTACATTTATTTGGGGAAAATTTTTTTTTTTATTTTTTTTTTTACACATTGTTTTTAATTTCGTGTGAAGCACCGAAAGGGTTTAATAAATTCTTAAATGTATTTGAACATTTTGGGGTTTAACAGTTTTAAAAAATGGTGTAAAGTTTTGGAATTTTCTGTACATGGGCCCCCCAAAAAGTCTTTTCCAAAATAGGTGGCCCTAAAAATTTTAAAATTGTTTTTTTGTACATTTTTTTTTAAGAAAACAAAAAAAATTGCTGAAAAATTTTAACTCTTCTAATTTTTTAAACAAAAAAAAATTAGATATAAAAAAAATATGCTAATAAAAAGTAAACATGTGGTAATTGTTATTTTTTAAATATTTTGTTAAAAAAATATTGGTTTAAGAAAAAAAAAAATTCCCAATTTTTAAAAAATTGTACATTTTCAATTTTTTTAATCAAATTTCAATATTTTCATAAATAAAGCAAGCAATTAATCTAAATTTCCATAGCAAAAAGTACACTGGGTCACAAAAAAATTCTCAGAATAGTTTGAGAAAATTTAGCTTTTCCCGAGTTATTACCCCCATAAAATGATACTGGTCAGAAAAAAAAAAAAATTGGGCTATTCAGAAAAGGGGGGAAAAAGAGATTTGGGGTGAATGGGTTTTTAAAAATATATATATATTATATATAATATATATATATTTATTTTATATACAATAATTTTATATAAATATAAAACGACAGACCCAAAAATTTGGACACCCCCTTCTCATGTAAAAGGGTTTTTCTGTATTTTCATGACAATAAAAATTGTTAAAAGCACACTGGGAAAGGGAAACAAAACTATGAATAACACAGTTGGAAATTTTATTTTCTTAAAAAAAAATGGGGAAAAAACTGAAAAAATTTTTTATATTTAGGGTTTATCAAAGTACCCCAAAAAATTTTCTTTGGGGGACTGCTTTGCACACTCTTGGCATTCCTTTATGACTTCAAGTCCCCCTTTAAAAGGGCTTCCAACAAAACTTGAAGGAGTTTTCCCCGAGATGCTTTGGGACTTGTTGGCCCTTTTTCCCCTTTACTCTTTTCAGTCCCCTTTGATTGGGTTCAGGTCTGGTGAACTGTGGAGGGGGCCCCCTCATTGGCGTAGCACCCCATCACTCTCCCCTTTTTGGTCAATTAGCCCTTTCACAGCCGGAGGTGGGGTTTGAGGTCATTTTCCGTTGGGAAAAAAAAATGATGGTTCAACTAAACGAAAATGGATGTTTTTGGCTTTCCGTGCAAGGGTGCTGTGGGTAGCCAGTGGTTCAGTAGCCCTTTAATTTTGAATAAAAACCCAACAGTGTCACCCGCAAACACCCCCCCACCACAAAACCTCCTCCCCCATGCTTCACGGTGGGGGCCAGGCTTTTTAAAACCATCCCCTTTAAATTTTTTGCGTGCACAAAGACACGGTGGGGGTTTGGAAAACCAAAAATCTCAAATTTGGACCATCAGACCCAAAAACACAGATTTCCCCTGGTCTAATGTCCATTCCTTGTGTTTCTTTTTCCCAAAAGTCTCTTTCCCGCTTGTTGCCCGTCCTTACAAATGGTTTCCTAGCAGCTATTTTCCCCAAAAGGCCCCTGCTGCACAAAGTCCCTCTTAACAGTTTTTGTAGAGATTGTCGCATAGAACTTGGTGGCATTGCCTTTGGTCTCAAATAAAAGCTGCTGAAAACCCTGGATTTCGGGGGCTTTTGATCAATAAATTTATTCTCAAAGAGAGGTGCTCTTGGCTTTCCCTTTCCCCGGGGGGATCCCAATGGCCAGTTTTTTTGTAGTCTGATGGTTTTTTTTCAACGCACTTGGGGACACTTTCAAAGTTTTCCCCAAAAATTTTCGGACTGACTGACCTTCATTTTAAATAATGTGCCACTTTGTTTTTCTTTACTTAGCTGCTTTTTCTTGCCATAAAAACAAACTAACAGCCTATTCAGTAGGACTACAGCTATGACCACCGACTTCTGCACAACACAAAAAGATTGGTTCCAACCCCCTTTTTAAAGCCCCAAAAACACACTTTTTAAACCTGACAGGGGACACCGTGAAGTGAAAAAACCTTTCCGGTGACCACCTTTGAAGCCATCAAAAGGGAAAGCCAAAAGGTCAAAGCACATCAAAGCAAAAATGGGTACTTTGAAGAACCAAGAATAAAAACAAATTTCAGCTGTTACACCTTTTTTTTTAAGTAATAATCCCCATTGTTAAATTTAAGTTTTTTATGCCTTCAGTGTAATTTACAATTTTCATAGTCAGAAAAACAGAAAAATCTTAAATGGAAAGGGGAAACCAAACGTTTGGGCTGTACTATATAATATATATATATATAATTATATACACACATACCGTAATACTCGTGTATAAGCCGACCCCGGGATAACCCACCCCCCAATTTTGCCCCAAAAAACGGGGGAAAATTTTTGACCAAAAGTTAAGGGGGAAAACGCCCTCCCCGCCTGTGCTGCCCCCGTCCGCCCCCCCCTCCAGTCTGTCTCCCCCATTCTCCTCTGTACTCCCCCCCCCCCGTTTCCTCCCCCGCTGTCCCTCCATCCTCCCCTGCCTGCCCCGCTTCCCCCTCCCCTCCACGTTCCCCCCGCCACCGATCCCCCCCCATCCTGCCCTGTTCCCCCCGCCCTCCTTTTTCCCCCCTTCCTAAAAGCCCCCCCCGTCCACCATCCCCCCCCCCGCCCTGTTCCATGTTTCCCCCATCCTCCTTCTCCCCCCTGCCCTCCTCCTGCTTCCCCGTCCTCCCCATTTTCCCCCCCTCCCTATGCTTCCCCCCCCCCCGTTCTCCCCCCCGTCCTGTTCCTGCTCCTTTCCCTCCCTCCATCATACTCACCCCCCCCCGCCATCGCGGCTCCCTCAATCCTGCGTTCCCCCCGTTTTCCCGCAGCTCTCTTCGCACTGGGGGTGATGTAATACGCTCATTAAGGGCAGAAAAGGGAGGCGACCCCCAGGGGAGTGGCGTCGGCCCAAATTTTACAGACCTTAATAGCGGGTATTCTCACCGCTCTCAAAGAGCTCAGGAAGCGGGGAAGGGCAATTGCAGGGACCCAGCGATGGCACGGGGGGGGTGGTAGAACCACCACCGCCCTGGCGGCACCCCCCCCTCCCCCGGGGTTTCTGCCCATGCTGGTAAAAGCCGAGGGGGCATTTTCAGCACGAAAAAAGGTGCTAAAAATCCGGCTTATAACTAACATTAATTATATTTATATAATATATAAAAATAAAAAAATATTTTTAAATATTTTTTTTTTTTTTTTTTTTTTTTTTTAAATTATTTATTTTTTTTAAAAGAGGGGTCCAATACTGGGCCCTTTGTTTCCCGTGAAAAGTGAACCAGAGGGGTTTTTTTTAAACAAACTAAAGTTTTCCTAGAATTAAGATCTTGCTTTGCAAATTTTAATTTACAATGGGGGTTTCAAAAAGAAGATTTTTATATTAGCTCACGTACCTTCTAGGCCTGGATGACTCGTACGGGAAATGTTTTTATATAGAAGTTTTAAAAATAAAAACCATGACCCAAATGGAACATATTTTTCTCATATTTCATGTCTAGTCCCTATAAAAATTTTAAACAGTAACACAGAAATTTAAAAAAAATGTATTGCTTATTAGTTTAAAAGGTCAGGTCATTTTTGCCCAAAGGGGTGCAAAAAAAAGCTGCTAGGTATTCACAGCACATTTCCAATTGCTCTGGGTTCCACTTTGGATTCTGCTTTGTCAAGCAGGGTGTAAAGCACAATAAAAACACATGTAAATTATTAGTTACAAATTAACAGAGGTAAAGTTTTGCAAATTCCAGCATAAAACTAAAAATTAAAAAAAAACAGATATAGAGAAGACACACAAAGGGTAATCTGAAAGGGGGAGGAAGAAAAATTTTTTGGAGAGGAGGAATTCCACGCAGTTTTTGCGGGGAGGGGGGAATAATCCCTTTTAATGTCAAGAATGCAAGAGTATTCTGAGAGGATTTTTTAGGGGATCCAGAAAATTAAGTTTGGAAAAGCTTTCAGAGCGCAGAGCCCTTTTTCAGGAAAGTTATTTTTGGGACCCCAAACCCAAATGTAATCTTCCTAAGGGACCCTCTGAGTCTGAAAGTTTGCCAACATATAATTTTCTGTTGCCAAAAAAGGGATCACCTAAAATACCTTGTCAAAATTGGACAAAAGTTTCACATCGATTTTTCTGGCAAAACGGTACCACAAAAATTATTATTGTACAAAAAGCAAGAAAAAAGACCTTCTTTGACTATAAGGGAAGCATACAGGGATAACTAATACCTATGTAAAGCAGTTGCACAGGCTTAACACAGAAAATAACAAATTTTTCATAAAGCCCAATATAAAATACCTTACATTTGCATTTAAAAGAAAAAAAAAAAAACAAATTTAGGTGCAAATAAACATAGACATTAGAGCGTGCTTCAAAAATTTGGGGGGGCTGACCTCACCAGTGAAGCACGTTAAAAAGCTCGATGAGGAACGATATTAAACAGACTGAAAAAGTCTGCACAGTTATATTTATTTTTGTAAATCCTGTTTAAAAACAAAATTTAACTCTTTTTACACTATTTAATGTTCTACAAAGTTTAGGAAAAAAAAAAAAATGTAAAACTGCTTTTTTTGACTTAAAGGGGTTCTCCAAAATTGTTAAAACAACAACCATCACAAAACAAAACAGAAACCCATGCTAGTTGCATTGGAAGGGACGCAGGCTGAAGAAATATTGCTGGGAACAGTACTCGACTTCAAAGGGGCACATCTTGAAAAAACATAATGACTGCTCACTCAGTCCCAGAGTAGTGCTGTAAAAGGGAAAAAAATTTTGAAACTTTGCTTGCTGCTTAGCAGAAACACTTTTTTTCCTCCCCTTAAAATCTTTTTCCGAATCACTTGAAAACCCATTCGCTGAATCAGCAGAGGCTTTAAACAGGAAAAAGAGAGAAAAGAAAAACCATTCTCTTAGTCCCCCATTTTTTTTTTCCTGTTCTGCCCGATTGGGGCTGAAGAAAAGGGTATTTTGTTCACGGCTGCCCTCGGGCAGTTGGGAACAGCCCAACGGTTTTAAAAGATGGAACCACCCTGAAATATACTTAGGGTTCACTTGAAGTAGTTCCCTTTGGGTTTTTTTTTTAAACATCTCTGAGAACCCCAAAGGGTTTTGCTTTTTTTAAATTTTGTTTTTTACTTGCAGGTTACTGACTTAAGGCCTGTGCCCATGAGATTTTAGTGATTTTTGAAGCTGTATATTTTCTCTGCATCAAAAACTGTTTCAGAAAATTTTGAGGGAAATTTTAAAAGAAATCACTTTTCCCTTGTGCGTTTTTTTAACTCAGCATAACTGACCTGGGGTGCTTGTTTCTACAGCAAAATTACAATTTCTTTGAAATACCAGAGATTTTGCAATTTTTTCCCACAAATTTAAAAGATGCAAAAAATAAAAACCCATAGCGTTTTTTGCGTTTTTTACAGTGGAAACCCCTTTAAAAAAGCATGTAATCCGCACATGACTGTACAATAAAGTTCTTGCAAAGCCAAAAACTAGGAAATTCAAAAAACAACGCACTTTGCTTAAAACAAATTTTCAATAAACAAAAAACAAAGCACAAAAACGCTAAAAAGCATGTAAAAAAGCAATGAAAAACACAAGTAACATAAATTTTTTCAAAAGGGGGAAAAGCACAGAAAATCTGTAAAATAAAAAAATCACCAAAACTCTGGTAGAAAGAACCTAAAAGGACTGTTGGACAAGCCCCTTTTTAATGTTGAGTCTTGTGTAGAAAAAAATATCAACCCCGGACCAGCACCACCTGTGATCCCCCCAGCATCATTTTAAAAGTAAGAAAACCAAATGCATGCATCAAAACCCCTAAAACATTTCTTGTTCAATCTTCATTAAAAAAAAATAGCATAGGAATTTTTAGGGGGGGAGTGAGCAGAGGCCATGGTTTTTTTGCCTAATACATTAATGGCCTTTACTAAGGGTTTTCCTTTCTTTATATACCCAATAACTCTGAAAGCCACCCTGTAAAGCCACCCCCCCAATTTTGCCACAAAAAAAAGGGAAACTTATTGATCGGATAACCTAGGGTGGAAAATGATTAGCCCCCTATGTCCATAATTAGGCCCCCATAAACTGCAAGATTATCCCCTTGTCCCTTAAACCCCCCATAGCTTCACAATTACCCCCTATGCTGCACAGATTATCCCCCATTTCCCCCCTGATTATCCCCCCATATCACCCGTGTTATGCCCCCATAGCCCCCCTTTCTCCCCCTGATTATGCCCCCTACCCCCAAAATTACCCCCCATAGCCCAATTATCCCATAGCCCCCCTGATTATCCCCCATATGCCAGATTACCCCAAGCTCCAGATTATCCCCCATATGCGCAGATTATCCCCCAATGCCCCAGTTATGACCCATAGTAATACTCCTTATTGCTGAAAAAAAAAAATGACAACTACCCTCTCGGGGGGGCCAGGTCCCGGTGCCCTGAGCGGGCGGTACCCCGGGCGCCTATGGGGGACATGCCGGTTCACCCCCCTTTTCAGGCCCCCGGCACCGAGATATTTACCGCCCCCCCATCCACCGCTGCGCGCGGGTCCCCCTTTTCCGTGCCTCGCATGAATGACGGCAGAGGGTGGGGCCTCACTAAGACGTCATCGTGCCCTTTCCCCATCATAACAAAAGGGGACGCGAGGACAAAAGGAGGAGAGCAGTGGCAAGGGGACAGGAAAAATATCGATATACTCACCCCTCCCCCGGCGGGGTCTCTGCAGCCTCTCCTTTCCCCCCCGGCGGTCCCCGGGCAGCTCTTCCACGGGGTACGTAAAACCGCTCTTTAAAAGTCATAATTTGTCATTTTTCATGATTTTAATGACGGTACACGTAAAACCTCGGAAGGATCCGGGATCGTGGGAAAGCGGGGGGGCTGGCAGAGACCGCCCGCAGGGGGGTTAGTATGATCCACACCCCTGCTCCCCCCCCCCCGCCGCCCCCGTATATGACCCCGATAACCGAGGGGGACTTTCACCCAAAAATTGGGCTGAAAATCTCGGCTTATATATACGGAAATAGTTTTTTCATAGGGGTTACAAAAAAAAAGGGTAAAAAAATAGCTTACTCATCAAAAAAAAGGGAAAGACCCTTTTTTTTAACCACCATAGAAATCAACTATCATAAAACATTAAAAAAATGAGAAATTTAAAAAAAATTAGCTTTCACAAAAAATAATTTGGGGGAAAGGGGGGATCCTTTACTCTAAAAACACACTTTGGGCATTATATCATTAACAGATTTTATCATGTACAGTGCCTTAAAAAGTATTAAACCATGTGAAATTTTCCCCCCATTTTAAAACCCCCAAAATTTAAAAAATTTTAGGATTTTATTTGATTACCAACCAAAAAAGAAAAATATATGTTAAGTTTAAAGGAAATTTTACATTGTTTCTAAATTTTAAATTATAAATCGAAAATTGTGCATTTGTATTCAGCCCCCTTTAACAGTAGTTTGAGGACCCCTTTTACGCAATTACGGGTGTATACTTTTGGGGTATGTGTCTACCAGCTTTGCGCTGAAATTTTTGCCCATTTTTTTCCTTTAAAACTGCTCTACCCCCGTAAATTTGGGTGGAGGGGATCGGAAAAAGCAATTTTCAATGTTGCCACAGTTCTCAAGGGGTTTTAGGGTTGAATGTAATGGCCCTTCACACACATGACATGCTTTGAAATATCGTATATACCGAGTAAAAGCCGACCCGACTTAAGCCACCACCCCAAATTTTTCCACAAAAAAATGGGAAAAAATTTTTGACTTTTGGTAAAGCTAGGGTAAAATGAGGCAGCATGGAAATTTTAAAATTAAAAATAGAAACCAAAAAAAGTAAAATTAAAGGGAAAAAGTTTTTGAAAAGCCAATTTTAAACAGGAGCCCCCTATGCTGCCCCATATAATCCCCATATCTCCCATTATTTTGCCCCATATCCCCTCCCATTTTTTAGGCCCTATTCGCCCAAGTTTTGCCCCATAGCTGCCCATGTATTATGCCCAAATTTTGCCCCAGTATTTGGCCCCCTATACTCCCAGTATTTGGGCCCCCTATCTCCCCATGTTTAGCCCCAATGCTGCCCCCGTATTGTGCCCCTTAGCTCCCCCCCTGTATATGCCCCCAATTTGCCCATAGATTGTGCCTCATATCTGCCCATGTATTATTCCCCCATATGTTCCCCAAAATTATCCCCATAGCTGCCCCTTATTTTGCCCCCTTTTCTGCCCCTGATATCCCCATATTTTGCCCCATGTATTTTGCCCCAAAAGCTCCACAATTATCCCCATATGCTCCCCAGATTATGCCCAAAAGTTCCACAGATTAGCCCCATATGCTCCACAGATTATGCCCCATAGCTCCACAGATTATGCCCCCTATCTCCATAGATTATGCCCCAATGTTCCAAATTAGCCCCATTGCTCCTAGATTTTCCCCCAAATAACACTCCTGACAAATTTTTGTCGTTTTCCAGTTATGTAAATCAAAGTTTAAAACCACGTTTTAAAATTTTCCATTTGGTTTTAAAACACTCTTTTGAAAGCTGAAACCCCCCAAATTTTATTTAGGTTAAAAAATAAATTGGCTTTAAACGAAATATGATCATTTTAAAAACAGAGAATGGTCAATTTTTTGGAAGACAAAAGTTTGTCGCCTGGTCATATAATCACCAAATCCTATTTTACTCCTACCATGCTCAGTAAATGATCGGTTTTAAATTTGGGGTGTGTATAAAAAGAAACCCAGCACCCCAGACCTTCACTTGAACGCAATTGATTTTGACAAAATGCCAAAAATCCATCCTGTGACCCAAACCTTGATTATCAATAACTGAAGACCCAAAAAACAATGCAAGGGGGCGATACCTTTAATGTGCTCGCGCAATCAAAGAATTTAAAAAAGATTTGAAGAGCTGGAGATGTGTTTGAAAAGCCCAGGTCCGCAGACCCCCCAAGACAACGCCAGGAGGAAAGTTTTTTGGTTAGAAATCCAAAAGAAGCCCCTCTTTCCCCTGAGCAGAGCTCCAACAGGGCCCGGTCCCTCAAGTCCCGTTCAAATAAACATTTTTTTTGGGGTTTTCTCAAAAAGGCCTCCGGTTGAAAACAGTGCCCAGGCCAGCACTAAACAAAAGGCAAAAAAAAAAACCCTGTGGGCATTTGCAAAGTCCACACCGTAAACTGAGGACGCGGGAAAAGGGGGAGAAGGTGGATTTCTCTGATGTATTTAGTAGAATTTTCACCCAGCCCCCCGCAAAAACTGCAGGGGAACCCACTGGAGCCTTTGGATCCAAAATACACCCCAAAAACAGTTTACTTTGTGGTGGAAAAATCAGGTTGGGGGTTACATTAGTATGGATGTGCGAAAAATTTGCAAGGGGAAAAGGGACTATCAATAGCCTAAAAAATCAAGAATATTACTACCCCTTAATTCCAAATCAGAAAAAAGGGGTCAAATTTGCCAGGATATGCCCATTCTACATCCATCCTATAACAAAGTTTCCCCCAGGGAAAAAATCAAGGTGCTAAAGAACTGGCCGCCCAGTCCCCAAAAAGAATATCTTTGAACAATTTGGGGTAGGGATGAAAAAGGGAAACTTGGGAAGCAAAAACCCCAAAAAATCTAAAGTGTTTCTCAACCCCAGCCTAGGCCCCCCACAGGTCATGTTTTCAGGATTTCCTTAGTATTAAAAGGGATAGAAATTAAAGCTTGGCAGGGGAAAAATTTTCACATGTGCAAAACTAAGGAACCCAAAACATACCTTTTTTTGGGGCCGGGATGATTTTTGAAAAATGACAAAAAATCTGGGAGGCATGTAAGCGATTCTTTGCTATTTCCCGAGATTCTTAAAAAAATTGTATGAATCATTGTTGAACCGCGGTTTTAGTCCCTTCAAGCTCATGAAGCACACAAAATTTTAAAATAGACTCTAATACACCCAACTCATTTACCAATTTTAGAATATATTTGTATTTTTAAAAAATTATTTGTTTTAATATCACATTTTTTCTGTGGGGGACAAAACTTTTTTCTTGCCAAAAATTTACCATTCTTTCATTAAAGACAATTTCAGCATTGATGCCAATTTTTTTTTACCTAAACCAAAAAATTTTAGGGGTTTTAGCTTTTTAAAAATAATTTAAAAAACCAAAGGATGAATTTAAAAGCATTATAACTTTTATTTTCAAACTATAAACATAACTTTTTTCAGGGGTGTAGGTCCCTTATGCTCTGCTCAACTAAAAAAAAAAAAAAACATACTCACCCCGTCGCTGGGGGGCCCGGTGTCGGGGTCCTGAAGGCGGGGGCACCGGCGCGCTAGGGGGACCCGCAATATTCACCGCCCCTCCCCCCCCTGAGCGCCGCTGTGTTTCCGGGTCCCCCCACAGTGATTTCCAGGGGAAGGGCCCCCCCATGCACTAAACCACACATCGTCCCCTGACCTAACATTCACAGCTAAGGACCAACACAGCGCGAGCATGGGGGAACGGGGAAGGTAAATGGAAATAGCCCCCTTTCCCTGAGTGTCTCTGCCCCCCCGTCTTCTCCCAGTCTCTGGCGCTATCCCCTAACTTTCAGCGGTTTCACGTGGTCCACTTTTAAAGTCATAAAGTGCATATTCAGATTTTAAAAAAGGGGTACCATGGGGTTTAACACGGGCGCCGGACCGGGGGGAAAAGAAGGGGCTGCAGAGAACGGTCAGGAGGGGTGGTATATAACGCTTCCCCCCCCCCCCCCCCCCCCTATAGGACCAAGTATAAGCCGGGGGGGAACTCAGCCCAAAAAAGGGGCTAAAATCTCGGCTATACGCATTAACGGAAAAATCTTTGTATTAGCTTTAAGGTGTTTTTAGGTCATTGTCCTGTTTAAAAGGGTAAACCTACGTTTCAATTTTTTGCAGCCTCTAATGGGTTTTTCTCTAGGATTCCCCAAAATTAGTTCCACTAACGTCACCCCCCAATTGACCAGTTTCCCTGTCCCTCTGAAAAAAATTTCCTCACAGCAGTGTTGCAACTACATTTGACGGTGGGATTGTGTTTTTCAGGTGATGTACAGTGATTTTCCTCACACATTTTTTTTTTGCATTTGGGTCAAAGGGTTTTACTTTGGTCTCATCTGAACAAACCTTCTTTCACATAATATTGTCCCCCTAAGCTTTTTTTGCAAAAATGAAAAAAGGCTCTTCATGGTTGCTTTAAAAAAATCTTTCTTTACTTTCCATAAAGGCCATATGTGGGTTAAAAACGATAGTTATTCGTGAACAGATTCTCCCCCACAATGACACCCCTTTTTAAACTAACCTCTTAAGGAACTATCTAGACTGTTGGGGGGGATTTCAACCCCCAAATGTTTTCCCAAAGTTTATAATGCCTGGGTGTAAAAAAAAAATAAAAAAAATTCCAAAAAAATGTTTTTTATTTCCCCAAATTCTAATTTTACAAAAAGTTGGACCCCAATTTTTTTGTCCCAAATTTTTCCGAGTACGGGAACCCCATAGTGGGGTTTGTTTGGGCGCATGGGCAGGGCTCGGAAAGGAATAATACATTTTGGGAAAGAACTTTTTATGATTTTTGTTCAGTTTCAGATCCCGTTCCTAAACATGGAAAACCCCCCACAAGGACCCCCTTTGGAAAAACCCCTTTAAGGGAAATTTATCTAACTGTGGGGAAATTTAACCCCCCAAGGCTTCCCAAGCTTAAAAGCCCCGGGAAGAAAAAAAAAAAACCAATTTTTTTCCCCCAAAAAAAACTTTTTTTCACTTTTTTT
>JARQOD010003305.1:0-66471 GCA_033576555.1 Oophaga sylvatica | reverse complement strand
ACCCTAGGAAAGTGATTTCGGGACGTCCCTTTCCTCGAACAACCGGACACCGGGTCCGAAGTATTGCTAAAACCCTTCACGCTAGTGATAGAAAAACCGGAACCCCTGCGGGGCTTCAAGTCGCAGAGGGTAGCCCTAAGTGCCGATACGTAACCCGGGGGTCAGGGAAAAACAGGAGTCCGGCCGGGATCGGGCCACAGGGCTTAGTTTTTTTCCAATTTTGGTCACCAAACAGCAGAAGACTTCCACCACAATGTTGGCCGGGCGAAGCTTGCTATTCAGATTTAAAACTTGACTTCACGAAGTTAGACTCAATACATTTAAAAGGGAAAGGAGGCCTTAAACCTACTCAGAAATTACCTGGATGTGCATACTCCACCCTGAGCAGTTTCCCGGGACATACCTGAAAACCTTCATCAGTAAAGGTATGGAAAGAAAACCACTTGTGTGTGACTGACTTATTGCCTGCACCCCGCCCCACCATTAGATTTTAAAAGGGAACAGTCCCACCTGTGGGGGACGTAACACTTGCTGCTAATAACATCCCTCAGAAGATTCACCCTGCAGCGCTGGTCTACTTGATCAAAACCACAGGTGGCGTCACAAACTATTACTAAAATCCCCTGTAATTTTCCCCTTTGTATGAGCCCCAGGGCCAAACGGACCGGATGTGCTACTTGTGACATTCCCCATGGACTTCAATGGGCCCCGGTGCCGAGTACCCCATAACCCTGGTGTTGTGCGACCAACGGCGCTGTGGTTTAAGTACCCTCAACCCCCGCCGTTAAAAGGCGTATCGGCCATCTTTAAATGGGATAATGTACCAGCGGGTTGGTTCTTAGAGTGGTTGGCCCATTTTTGGGTGTTTTTTTTCATCTGAGGCATTTTTTATATATCCACATGGACGATGGGACAACCACCAGTCTCGTGAGTCAGGCCCCTTTTCTGTTCCGCTGTCCATGGAGAGATGGCTTCCTCCATTGAATTTTTTTAAAATTTCCGAGAGGCAAGATGGGTCCTTGTCCTCGAGATAAGTGCCCGAGTGACATTGTAGGAATAGCCGCCTCATCATCTCGATGTATCTCAGATACAACAATAGCATCTATGACAGGATCATTTCTTCTCCGGTCAGGGAAAAGGGGTTAGGAGCTAATGTTCTCATTCCCTGTAATATTTGGATGGGATCATTAACATCATGCAGACACAGACAGGGCTCGGTCGCGGGGGCTTTGTAATGAGTCCTGCTGGCAACATCGCTTGACAGACAGCGATTGAAACCGAGTTGGTCATGCAAGTAGATAGTGAGAATTCATGTAAATTATGCCCTCCCGGGATGGTCGCCTGTGCACCATGACCTGATGAACCTCCTGCATAGGGTGAGGGGGAGGGGGCACAAAAACCCCGGTAATTGACTCCATCAGATGTGTAAGTTGTAGGGAATATAAGTCTTTGCTCTCTGTTCTACAGCCCGGGGGCTCGTCAGCATTACTGTAAACCGGAGCAGACCTGAAAGAAGTGGTCAACAGGGGAAAGGGAAATTTGGGGGGAGATTTGGAGTTGCGGCGACAAGGACCCTAAGTAAATAAAAAATGGTGGTGTTGTGACATTTGGTTCACCCTGCGTACAGACCGCCCCGCCATTCCGAGGTTCACATCATTTTCTCCTTTCCGGATCTGATGCATTTTCACCTTGCGATACCCTGGCGACACTAAGCCGGAGATGTGAACACGATCATCATTTATTCAATGTACATTTCACACTCTCTCTTCTGCATTTTGACACTATTACAACAAGGAGCCTTAATTTTATCTGCGGTTGGTGCCTCTATGATCACACGGGGCTCTTTGTGTCGTGTAACATTAGCCATGATTGAGCGACTTAGCGAGAACTTCGAGGGTACGATCGGGTCATTGTGCGCCCTGGGTGCCCTACTTCTCCTCTGTGTAATCAGTTAACCCTTCGTTGACCCTCATGATTGTTACCAGTACCGGAGGCACATCACAGGAGTCTGTAAGCACTCAGTGCTCTCCGATAAGATTCTGATCCTACAGGTGAAGGGTGGGTAAGGGATTCCCCAAACCTATGAAAGAGACAGTAAAGAACAAGGAAACTAAGGATTCTTCCATCAGGAGCTGCAGTGCAGGTGTAGAGTAGGGAAAGGACCCAGCTCCTGACAAAAAACTATACTCCAACTCTGAGAACCTGGTGCCCTGTCCAGTGGAGTCACTGACATGTTCAAGTCAACCGTGTCTGATAGACAATCCAGCCCTAGCCATTACTGGTGATAAGTGATGATTCTGAAAACTCAAATTCAGTGTCACAACTCTGTTGTCGGAATACCTAGGGCCTGGGGCTCCGACTCTGTCCCTAAGGTTAGGGGCGCCCTAGCTATCCCTACTCCCTGGATTACTTCTAAAGGTGAAGTCCCTTGCTGAACTCTTCAATCAGCACTATATCTGTTCCTCACCCCACCCAAGGAAATGGGGAGTAATAGTGTATGTATATACACAAACCAGACTAACAAGGTAGGACTTACAGGGATGAAGGAAAATACCAATGATACAAATATGCATTCACAGACAACTGTGAGGAACACCGGGGAGAAATGGAAGGAAAATAAAGTAGGAAAGGATGAATTTTTTGCACACAGCCGAACATCAATTCTCTAAACACCTCTACCAACAGCTGACTTCTTCACACCACACTAGGCAGCACAAGACTAAACCCTGGTAATCCAGATTGCCAGAGGCGAGTATATATAGGAGAGAGGGGTGGCCAATAGTGAACAGCTGAGATCGTCCAAGCAGGATCTTCAGGGTCTCCAAGATGAACAGTTTAACCCCTGCACTTCTGACAGAAACCGGCACTATTTAATATGAAGGAGAAGTGCTTCCGACCAGGAGTATGTGAAATTAGACACTGCTGTTTTCTGGCCCCTCTCTCTCGCGGTAAACCTGTGACATTCGGAAATTTCATCAAAATTTAGAGCAGAAAATTACATTGATTCAGTGCAAATCAAATGTATATTATTATGTTGTGAGGTGTGAGCATAATATACATACAGTAGGTTACAAAAAAAGATAAAAATCTTACTCCCCACGGCCTCACCTGTCCCGCCACATGGCTCCGCTCTGCTCCAGGCCTCTATATCAATCCATCACCGGTGCAGAACTCACTGGGTCTTCTTCAGCCTCCTCTCAGCATCTTGTGGAGCCCGGCATCTTTGGCGTCTCCTGAGCATACATGAGAATGTTTTGGCCTTTGGAGACTCTACTGATACCGTGAACCACAGATGACGAGGACTGAAGAAGACAGATGAGCAATGATAATGCATAATTTTTATGTTTTTTTTTTACCCCGCCCCAAGAACTTTTGCTTCCAGCAAGATGGTGGCCAACTCATCTCTTTGGATTCATACAAATTGAATCACAAAAAAAAAGTTGGATTCTGGAGACTTTGACTTTCTATGTAAATTGACTCAGCTCGAAGAGATTTGCTCATGTTTAGTTATCTCCCTACGGAATACATTTGATTACTTGACCTTTTAATGACTAAAGGAGTCATGTACGAATTCTTTTTTTTTTACTAATTGTTTGTCTGGTTTGGTCATCACTCACCGATGTTTAATGCTTCACCAATAATGAGGTGATCTTCAGTGGATACAACCATGAGGAACCTCTCGTCCACACTTCGTGTTCCATAACGTCCTTGCTGCTTCCACCCATATGGCTGGCCATTGGATGCCTCAGCTAGCAATGTAGACTCTTCTCTTAGGTTTTCATAAAGCTAAATGGAGTCGTAATTGAAGAACATAGTAACAAATGTAAGATTTTAATAAAAATTCAATTTTTTTGGTGCACCCTTTGGCAAATTGAGTTTAGTTCACCTTAGACACAATCTTCAAAAGAAAGAAAACAAAGTTTATGAGCTTAGTTCAAGACTTTCCATTGGGTCGCGGGCCGCGGCTTGTACAAGAGAAATGTTTTTGCTAGACCTCAAAGATTTCACTGAGACAAGTCATTAATCCGATTGTTTTGTTGTCTTGCAGGATTTTAACCCATGGAAATGTCTCATGACTTCTAGGGTGGTTCCACAGAAGGCAAAAAAAAGAAGTGAAAATGTCCATCGGTGTCCTACCAGTGCCTATGTGAAGACCCTACCCCTGGTCTACAACATAACCACTACGATCCAGGGATTATGGCTGGTATGTGGAAATATGAGGACCGTAGTGCCGTATATGAGGACAAGATTATCACGGATTTGTACGACGGTCTTCAGCTGGAAGTTCAGGTTGACTTCTTTAATGATAAATAACTGGAAATCATGGATGCAATATTATCAAACTTTCTTGGGTCAAATTTCGTATTTTGTGGTCTTCGAGTAACGTTTATGGATAATATGATGCAATTGAGACCCTTCATGGAGAGATTTGGATAAAGCTCACGGTGAGATTCATGGATAATAAATGATCATGGGTAAAGTGGAATACCAGGTGAGATTTATGGATTATGCAACATGATGGATGAGGTCCAAGGAAAGGATCGGACACTGGAAAGATAAAGTTGAAGGATCATAAGACACACCTCGTAAAGCTCATGGAATTTATATGATATCAGGAATGATAAATATCTTGGAATATCAGAATTAATAAAAGAAGAATATGGATAATTGACACCTAATGGACATGACCCATTGATGACATGAGGTCACGGAGACACATAGGAGATGATGGGCCATGGATACTATTGGATAGAACGTCCTCACGTATAATGAGGCAGGGTCTGTTCATGAATCAGGTTTTTTGCAAGTCATGGAGGATCCTAGGTCACTATGAGTATAAAACTCACGGATGGATTACTAACTGAAGTTCATGTCTTACGTCACGTGGGGTCTACAACACAGAGAAAGGCAATTTTGGAACTTCTGTAGTATGAAATCATAGTTTTTGTGAAAACGGTTAATTGTCTCACACATAAAGAGGGGATGACTTAATATCACATGGTTGTGGTGGGTATGGCTTATTATCACATGTTTATGGTGGGTATGGCTTATTATCACATGGTTAGGGTGGGTATGGCCTATTAGCACATGGATATTGTGGGTATGGCTTATTATCACATGGCTATGGTGGGTATGACTTATTATCACATGGTTATGTTGGGTGTGGATTATTATCACATGGTTATGGTGGGTGTGGCTTATTACATGGTTATGGTGGGTATGGCTTATTAGCACATGGTTATGGTGGGTATTACTTATTATCACATGGTTATGGTGGGTGTGGCTTATTATCACATGGTTATGGTGGGTATTACTTATTATCACATGGTTATGGTGGGTGTGGCTTATTATCACATGGTTATGGTGGGTGTGGCTTATCACATGGTTATGGTGGGTATGATCTACTAGCTCATAGTTATTGTGAGTGTGGCCTGCTGGCTAGTAATCTTTTAGAGTATGACTTCTCGGCTCTCGACTTTTAATGAGAGTAATATGATAATAGGTAAAGGATGTATTTATACAATGAGTTAACAATGCACTTTTTTGCCGTTATTTTCCAATGTGGTGATAAAATCACTGTAAGGTTTAAAGCCAACTTGTCTTTTTACACAATTCCTGCAGAACCGCACAGCATGATAAAATGTCTTTTGGAATACACAAAGATCTAATATGTCCAGAAACTTTCCCAGTTCTTATACTCTGTAACTTTCCATTCGACCTTTCTAAATGATTGGTTCCACTTCATTCTGACAGCATTATGTGTACTAGAACTTCCTTTCCCCTCCGTCCCCAGCGTACATTGCTTCTGACATTGTCCAATGGATTATTTGCTCTTCAACTAAAAGCCAACCACTCTGTTATGCCATTGTTCAGGTTCACAAACAGGAAAGCAGGGAAACACAAATCTGCTCCACTTCCTGTAGAGAGAAACAGAGCCATCTTTACTTCCTGTAGAGAGATGAAACCACCCCACTTACAGTAAAGAGAAAAAGATCCACAATATTTCCTGTAGAAGGAAAAAGACCCACCGCAACTTCCTCCACTCCGACTCCACTTCCTGTAGAGACCCATCCCTACTTCCTGTACAAATACAAAGACCCGGCTTTATTTCCAGTAGAGGGACAAAGACTCATCCCTTCTTCCTGTAGAAATACAAAGACCTGGATCCACTTCCTTTAAAAAGTTAAAGATGATCTCACTTCCTGTAGATACAAATAGCTGCCACCACTTCCTGTAGATGGACAAAGATCCACCACCACTTCCTGGAGAAGGACAAAGACCCACCCTAACTTACTGTACAAAGAAAAAGACACTGCCCTATTGCCGCTAGAGGAATAAAGATCAACTCTTACTTCCTCTAGAGGAATAAAGACCCACCCCTACTTCCAGTAGAATGACAAAGACCCACTCCTGCTGCCTCTAGAGGAATAAAGACTAACTCATACTTCCTCTGTAGGAATAAAGACCAACCCCCACTTCCTGTAGAGATACAAAGACCCGGCTCCACTTCCTGTAGCGAAAAAAAGAACCAACCCCACTTTCTGTATAAGGAAAAAGACCCAGCCCTACTGCCACTAGAAGAATAAAGACCAACCCATACTTCCACTAGAGGTATAAAGCCCTACCCTCACTTCCTGTAGAGATACAAAGACCCGGCTCCACTTCCTGTAGCGAAAAAAAGAACCAACCCCACTTTCTGTATAAGGAAAAAGACCCAGCCCTACTGCCACTAGAAGAATAAAGACCAACCCATACTTCCACTAGAGGTATAAAGCCCTACCCTCACTTCCTGTAGAGATACAAAGACCCGGCTCCACTTCCTGTAGCGATAAAAAGACCCACCCTCACTTCTCGTATAAGGAGAAAGACCCAGCCCTACTGCCTCTAGAGGAATAAAGATCAACTCTTACTTCCTCTAGAGGAATAAAGACCCACCCCTACTTCCAGTAGAATGACAAAGACCCACCCTTGCTGCCTCTAGAGCAGTGTTTCCCAAACTCCAGTCTCCACGGCCCCCACGGGTCATGTTTTCAGGATTTCCATAGTGTTGCACAGGTGAGAGAATTTCTGATGCCTTGATGATACTTCCACCATCTGCGCAATGCAAAGGAAATCCTGAAAACATGACCCGTGGGGGCCGCGAAGACTGGAGTTTGGAAAACACTGCTCTAGAGGAATAAAGACCAACCCATACTTCCTCTTGAGGAATAAAGACCAACCCACACTTCCTGTAGAGAAGCAAAGACCTGGATCCACTTCCTGTAGCGATAAAAAGACCTAACCCCACTTCCTGTAGAAGGGCAAAGATCCACCCTCACTTCCTGTAGAAGGAAAAATACCCACCCTTACTGCCTCTAGAGGAAAAGACTAACCCCTGTTTCCTCTAGAGAAATAAAGACCCACCCCCACTTACTGTAGAAGGAAGAAGACCCACCCCTACTTCCTCTAGAGGAATAAAGACCAACCCCCACTTCCTGTAGCAATACAAGAACCCTCCCCCACTTCATGCAGAGGAACAAAAAACACCCCTTAATTCCTTCAGAGAGACAAATATACCCACTTCCTGTACAAATATAAAGACCGTCCCCCACTTCATGCAGAGGAAGAAATACCCACCCTTGCTTCCAGTAAAGGAACAGAGACCCGCCCTCACTTCCTGTAGAGGAACAGAGACCTGCCTGTACTTCCGGTAGAAAAACAGACCCAGCCTCACTTCCTGTAGAGGAACAGAGACCCGCCCTCACTTCCTGTAGAGGAACAGAGACCCACCCTCACTTCCTGTAGAGGAACAGAGACCTGCCCTCACTTCCTGTAGAGGAACAGAGACCCACCCTCACTTCCTGAAGAGGAACAGAGACCCGCCCTCACTTCCTGTAGAGGAACAGAGACCTGCCCTCACCTCCTTTAGAAAGACAAATACTTGCATCCACTTCCTGTACAAATATAAAGACCCTACCCCACTTCATGCAGAGGAGCAATGACCCACCCTTACTTCCTGTAGAGGAACAGAGAACTGCCCTCACTTCCTGTAGAGGAACAGAGACCCACCCTTACTTCCTGTAGAGGAAGAGAGACCCACCCTCACTTCCTGTAGAGGAACAGACAGAAACTCGCCCTCACTTCCTGTAGAGGAACAGAGACCTGCCCCCACTTCCTGTAGAGGAACAGAGACCCGCCCTTACTTCCTATAGATAGACAAATACTCGCACTCACTTCCTGTACAAATATAAAGACTCTCCCCCACTTCCTGCAAACAAATACTCGCACCCACTTCCTGTAAAGAGGTAAACTCCTGCCCTGCACTTCCTGTAGAAGAACATAAACCCACCCTCACTTCCTGTAGAGGAACAGAGACCCACCCTCACTTCCTGTAGAGAAACAGACCTGCCCTCATTTCCTGTAGATGAATAGAGACTCGCCCTCATTTCCTGTAGAGGAACAGAGACCTGCCCTCACTTCTTGTAGAGGAACAGAGACCCACCCTCACTTCCTGTAGAGGAACAGAGACCTGCCCTCACTTCCTGTAGAGGAACAGAGACCCGCCCTCACTTCCTGTAGAGGAACAGAGACTCGCCCTCACTTCCTGTAGAGGAACAGAGACCCGCCCTCACTTCCTGTAGAAGAACATAAACCCAACCTCACTTCCTGTAGAGGAACAGAGACCTGCCCTCACTTCCTGTAGAAGAACATAAACCCGCCCTCACTTCCTCTAGAGAAACAGAGACCCACCCTCATTTCCTGTAGATGAATAGAGACTCACCCTCACTTCCTGTAGAGAAACAGAGACACGCCCTCACTTCCTGTAGAGGAACAGAGACCTGCCCTCACTTCCTGTAGAGGAACATAAACTCACCCTCACTTCCTGTAGAGGAACAGAGACTCACCCTCACATCCTGTAGAGGAACAGAGACCTGCCCCCACTTCCTGTAGAGGAACAGAGACCCGCCCTCACTTCTTGTAGAGGAACAGAGACCCGCCCTCACTTCCTGTAGAGGAACAGAGACCCGCCCTCACTTCCTGTAGAGGAACAGAGACTCGCCCTCACTTCCTGTAGAGGAACAGAGACCCGCCCTCACTTCCTGTAGAAGAACATAAACCCAACCTCACTTCCTGTAGAGGAACAGAGACCTGCCCTCACTTCCTGTAGAAGAACATAAACCCGCCCTCACTTCCTCTAGAGAAACAGAGACCCACCCTCATTTCCTGTAGAAGAACATAAACCCGCCCTCACTTCCTGTAGAGGAACAGAGACTCGCCCTCACTTCCTGTAGAGGAACAGAGACCCGCCCTCACTTCCTGTAGAAGAACATAAACCCAACCTCACTTCCTGTAGAGGAACAGAGACCTGCCCTCACTTCCTGTAGAAGAACATAAACCCGCCCTCACTTCCTCTAGAGAAACAGAGACCCACCCTCATTTCCTGTAGATGAATAGAGACTCACCCTCACTTCCTGTAAAGAAACAGAGACACGCCCTCACTTCCTGTAGAGGAACAGAGACCTGCCCTCACTTCCTGTAGAGGAACATAAACTCACCCTCACTTCCTGTAGAGGAACAGAGACTCACCCTCACATCCTGTAGAGGAACAGAGACCTGCCCCCACTTCCTGTAGAGGAACAGAGACCCGCCCTCACTTCTTGTAGAGGAACAGAGACCCGCCCTCACTTCCTGTAGAGGAACAGAGACCTGCCCTCACTTCCTGTAGAGGAACAGAGACCCGCCCTCACTTCCTGTAGAGGAACAGAGACTCGCCCTCATTTCCTGTAGAGAAACAGAGACCCGTCCTCACTTCCTGTAGAGGAACATAAACCCGACCTCACTTCATGTAGAGGAACAGAGACCTTCCCTCACTTCCTGTAGAAGAACATAAACCCGCCCTCACTTCCTCTAGAGAAACAGAGACCTGCCCTCATTTCCTGTAGATGAATAGAGACTCGCCCTCACTTCCTGTAGAGAAACAGAGACACGCCCTCACTTCTTGTAGAGGAACAGAGACCTGCCCTCACTTCCTGTAGAGCAACATAAACTCGCCCTCACTTCCTGTAGAGGAACAGAGACTCACCCTCACATCCTGTAGAGGAACAGAGACTCGCCCTCACATCCTGTAGAGCAACAGAGACCTGCCCCCACTTCCTGTAGAGGAACAGAGACCCGCCCCTACTTCCTGTAGATAGACAAATACACTCACTTCCTGTACAAATATAAAGACTCTCCCCCACTTCCTGTAAACAAATACTCGCACCCACTTCCTGTAAAGAGGTAAACTCCTGCCCTCACATAACAAGCAGTCAGTAGAGTCTAGTGTCTGACACTTTGGAGGAATAATGACAATAAAGAAATTAGCATATTGCCTATGTGTCACATCTAGAAAATTAAAGTTGTGTGAAAGCAGTAGAACCAATTACTATTGCCCAGTTTAATACATTGTAACAAACCCTGAGCTATATTATGTCTGGAGTTGGATTTTTAGTTTTTTTTGTATATACACATATATGTAGACGCTCCCCATCCCTCGCTTCTTTTACCAGAGCGCACAAGCCACATTACTCCACAGGGGCGACAATGAGATGAGGAGAAAGCTCCTCCAAAGTCCTTAGAGGATGATATCCGCACCCCACTAAGCATGATGGGAGATATTTACCAGATGGAGGAAATGTTTCAGAAACCTACTGCAGGATGACTGGTGATCTCCCCTCTGTCTATATCATCTGTGACACAGTGTGGCGCCCCCTTCAGGAATCGCAGGGGGCTGCGGTCAGAATTTTTGCTTTCTTCAGGGTTGATCCCTTGACATTTCTGTTGCAGTGAGGTTCTGGCATGTGAGCGACAGGAGGAAGCCGCCATATGAAAGCTCGTCAGAAAGCGACTAAAAATAGCTGCGGTCTCATACGAAGCCATCAACGGGCCGGGAAGATCCTGTAAGCTGACCTAAATCTGCCGCTCTGCAGGACGATGCATGTACATGGCTGCTCAATGACCTCAGCAGGCAACCGTGTGTCTGTGCCCAGGAGTGCGGACGGGCACAATCTGGACACCTGTAATGGGTGCAATGTCTGGGCCTCCCCTATGTCTGAGCCCAAGAGTGCGGACTGGCACAATGCGGGCCCCTGTAATGGGCGCAATGTCTGGGCCTCCCCTGTGTCTGTGCCCAGGAGTGCGGACGGGCACAATCCGGGCCCGTGTAATGGGTGCAATGTCTGCACCTTCCGTGTGTCTGTGCCCAAGAATGCGGACGGCACAATCCGACCCTGAATGGGCGCATGTCTGGGCCTCCCTGTGTCTGTGCCCAGATGCGGACGGCACAATCCGGACACCTGAATGGGCGCAATGTCTGGGCCTCCCCTGTGTCTGTGCCCAGGAGTGCGGACTGGCACAATCCGGACACCTGTAATGGGCGCAATGTCTGGCCTCCCTGTGTCTGTGCCCAGGAGTGCGGACGGGCACAATCCGACACCTCGTAATGGGCGCAATGTCTGCACCTCCCTGTGTCTGTGCCCAGAATGCGACGGGCACAATCCGGACCCTGTAATGGGCGCAATGTCTGGGCCTCCCCTGTGTCTGTGCCCAGGAGTGCAACGGGCACAATCCGCACCCTGTAATGGGCGCAATTCTGGCCCTCCCCTGTGTCTGCGCCCAGGAGTGCGACGGGCACAATCCGCACCTGTAATGGGCGCAATGTCTGCCCTCCCTGTGTCTGTGCCCAGGAGTGCGGACGGGCACAATGGGCACCTGTAATGGGCGCAATGTCTGGGCCTCCCCTGTGTCTGTGCCCAGGAGTGCGGACGGGCACAATCGCACCCCTGTAATGGGCGCAATTCTGGCACCACCCTGTGTCTGTGCCCAGGAGTGCGGACTGGCACAATCGAGCCCCTGTAATGGGGCAATGTCTGGCACCCCTGTGTCTGTGCCCAAGAGTGCGGACTGGCACAATGGGGCCCCTGTAATGGGCGCAATGTCTGGGCCTCCCCTGTGTCTGTGACCAGAGTGTGGACGGGCACAATCCGGCACCTGTAATGGGCGCAATGTCTGGGCCTCCCCTGTGTCTGTGACCAGGCAGTGTGGACGGGCACAATGCAGGCCCCTGTAATGGGGCAATGTCTGGGCCTCCCCTGTGTCTGTGCCCAGGAGTGCGGACGGGCACAATGCAGGCCCCTGTAATGGGTGCAATGTCTGGGCCTCCCCTGTGTTGAGCCCAAGAGTGCGGACGGGCACAATCCGGACCCCTGTAATGGGCGCAATGTCTGGGCCTCCCCTGTGTCTGTGCCCAGGAGTGCGGACGGGCACAATGCAGGCCCCTGTAATGGGTGCAATGTCTGGGCCTCCCCTGTGTCTGAGCCCAAGAGTGCAGACGGGCACAATCCAGCACCCTGTAATGGGCGCAATGTCTGCACCTCCAGTGTGTCTGTGCGCAGGGGTGCGACGGGCACAATCCGGGCCCCTGTAATGGGTGCAATGTCTGCACCTCCCATGTGTCTGTGCCCAGTAGTGCAGATGGGCACAATCCAGGCCCCTATAATTGGCGCAATGTCTGCACCTCCCGTGTGTCTGTGACCAGGAGTGTGGAAGGGCACACTCCGGGCCCCTGTAATGGGTGCAATGTCTGGGTCTCCCATGTGTCTGTGCCCAGGAGTGCGGACAGGCACAATCCGGGCCCCTGTAATAGGCCCAATGTCTGCACCTCCTGTGTGTTTGTGCCCTGGAGTGCGGACCGGCACAATCTGGGCCCCTGTAATGAGCACTATGTCTGCACCTCCAGTATGTCTGTGACCAGGAGTGCGGACGGGCACAATCCGGACCCCTGTAATGGGCGAAATGTCTGCACCTCCCCAGTGTCTGTGACCAGGAGTGCGGACGGGCACAATCTGGGCCCCTCTTTTTTGGCACACTTTGCAGCGCATTTTTGACAGATACAGGGACAGCATCGGATACCACACAGTTCTTTTCCTGCACTCTCCCTGTGATTCCTTCCATGTCCTCCTCGCCCCGGATCTGAGTGCATCTGCCCACGCAATGATCTGCCACATCTCAAACAATCTGCGCCCTGTACTTTCTGGACCCTTTCCTTGTTCCCACTTCCAACTGCTGTAACTCGGCCGCTGCACACTGTCCTTCTGTCCCTAAGGGATTCTGAATGGCTGAACTTCTTCTTGACAACGTTACATGGCTGCTGCGGTGTCCAGGGCCTATGGCCCGTCTGGACGACTCAGGCACTACGCCCTAACTAACTACACTATGGAAACATCCTGGCTTACCACACAGCAGCCCCTCGTATGCTTAATTATTTCCTGTCTCATACTCTAACTAACCATATAACATTCTATAATGCTCCCATCTAGTGGCCGAAATTAACTACTACACTTACCCTAAGTCTAAGCACAGATACATTTACATAAGATATACTTTACAGTGATAAAGAGCATTTCATATTACACATATCTACAAGAATAAGAATTTACAGTTTACAACATGGTAATACACATTCAAGTGTAGCAATAACAGTGCAGAATAATAGACATTATTCACTCCCCTTACATCAGCACCTCCTGTGTGTCTGTGCCCAGGAGTGCGGACGGGCACAATCCGGGCCCCTGTAATGGGCACAATGTCTGGGCCTCCCATGTGTCTGTGCCCAGGAGTGCAGATGGGCACAATCCAAGCCACTATAATGGGCGCAATGTCTGGGCCTCCCATGGTTCATCAGATGCGGAAGTTCTGCAGGTATATAAGAGAAGGCGCAGAGCCTAGTGACATGCAGAGGAAGAGCGCAGAGCCTAGTGACATGCAGAGGAAGAGCGCAGAGCCTAGTGACGTGCAGAGGAAGAGCGCAGAGCCTAGTGACGTGCAGAGGAAGAGCGCAGAGCCTAGTGACGTGCAGAGGAAGAGCGCAGAGCCTAGTGAAGTGCAGAGAAGGTGCAGAGCCTAGTGACGTGAAGAGGAAGAGCGCAGAGTCTAGTGACGTGCAGAGGAAGAGCGCAGAGCCTAGTGATATGCAGAGGAAGAGTGCAGAGCCTAGTGACATGCAGAGGAAGAGCGCAGAGCCTAGTGACGTGCAGAGGAAGAGCGCAGAGCCTAGTGACGTGCAGAGGAAGAGCGCAGAGCCTAGTGACGTGCAGAGGAAGAGCGCAGAGCCTAGTGATATGCAGAGGAAGAGTGCAGAGCCTAGTGACATGCAGAGGAAGAGCGCAGAGCCTAGTGACGTGCAGAGGAAGAGCGCAGAGCCTAGTGAAGTGCAGAGAAGGTGCAGAGCCTAGTGACGTGAAGAGGAAGAGCGCAGAGTCTAGTGACGTGCAGAGGAAGAGCACAGAACCTAGTGACTCGCAGAGGAAGAGCGCAGAGCCTAGTGACGTGAAGAGCAAGAGCGCAGAGTCTAGTGACGTGCAGAGAAAGAGCGCAGAGCCTAGTGACGTGCAAAGGAAGAGCGCAGAGCCTAGTGACGTGCAGCGGAAGAGTGCAGAGCCTAGTGACGTGAAGAGGAAGAGCGCAGAGCCTAGTGACATGAAGAGGAAGAGCGCAGAGCATAGAGACGTGCAGAGGAAGAGCGTAGAGCCTAGCAACCTGCAGAGGAAGAGCGCAGAGCCTAGCGACCTGCAGAGGAAGAGAGCAGAGCCTAGTGATGTGCAGAGGAAGAGCGTAGAGCCTAGCGACCTGCAGAGGAAGAGCGCAGAGCTTAGTGACGTGAAGAGGAAGAGCGCAGAGCATAGAGACGTGCAGAGGAAGAGCGTAGAGCCTAGCAACCTGCAGAGGAAGAGCGCAGAGCCTAGTGACTTGCAGAGGAAGAGCGCAGAGCCTAGCAACCTGCAGAGGAAGAGCGCAGAGCCTAGTGACTGCAGAGGAAGAGCGCAGAGCCTAGTGCCTTGCGGAGGAAGAGTGTAGAGCCTAGCGACCTGCAGAGGAAGAGCACAGAGCCTAGAGAAGTGCAGAGGAAGAGCGTATAGCCTAGCGACTTGCGGAGGAAGAGTGTAGAGCCTAGTGACGTGCAGAGGAAGAGCGCAGAGCCTAGTGACGTGCAGAGGAAGAGTGCAGAGCCTAGTGACTTGCAGAGGAAGGCACAGAGCCTAGCGACCTGCAGAGGAAGAGCGCAGAGCCTAGTGACGTGCAGAGGAAGAGCGCAGAGCCTAGCGACCTGCAGAGGAAGAGCGCAGAGCCTAGTGACGTGCAGAGGAAGAGCGCAGAGCCTAGCGACCTGCAGAGGAAGAGCGCAGATATACAATGTTGCAATCAAAACTAGAGACCATGAATCTATGGAACACTTGTGAATGGTTCTAACCACCCAAAAAACGAACAACGTAAGATCCGCTGAGGATTCGCAGGCTGTGAGGTCCCGAGGGTTAATGAACACGTTTCCCCACAAGTCTCTGCCCGGCTCTCCATGTAACGAGCTGATCTGCTGCGTGAGCTGGACGAGGTCTGTGCAGGTTCTCAGTATTCCTCGGTGACATCCGGAGCTGCATTCACAATTCTGACTATCGCCCATTGACTCATGTTGTGCTGCCGCCCCTGCTTGTTCGGGACTGTCACCTTATTTCTGATTCTGAGTTTTTCCACAGGTATTGGATATCTGCACTTTTTTTTTCTCACCAGACACAGCGACAATCACTCAATGAACGGATCTGGAAATAAATAAAAACTTATCACAGCTCCTCCACGTTTCTTTTTATTACAGTGGTTCATTAACCCATGACTTTCCTTAGACAAACCGGACTAGTCCGACTCCGGCCGACTCCTCCCGGCACCGCTGCTGGTGACTGACAGGTGTTTCCTTTCACTCATCTACAGGGATGGTGCTGGGAAGAGCCGGCCAGGGATGGTGCTGGACTACTCTCCCCTCCAGCGATGGTCCGCGGCCAAATCCTCAATGCATGTAACACGTATAATGGCACAAAATACTTTAATGCTGCAGAACCGAAAGTAATTAGACATTTCCAGGGCAAAACTTTCTTGTACCTAAATGCATGTGTTTTACCCAAAAACATTTTTTACAGGAAGCTGCTACTGAAAATTTTTGTACTGTATCACGTTACATCCATCCGTGAGCTAATTTTGACGGTAAGGCATGTAACCCCTATCTCTTCTCTCCTTGACACTGCTAAGCTAATTTATAGAGTTGGGGGAACCCAACCAGTAAAGTTCAGCATCCTTACCGAACACCTTCTATACGGGCATGGACACTGAACACGGACTTCACCAGGAAGTCCATGATAGGCTGGAGTCTGACACAACGTATAAAAATACAGTCCGAATCGCACAAATGTTCCCTGAACAGTGATCCGTATGTCATCCGATTGTAACGCGAGGAAGCGATTTTCTTGCATTTAAGCATCCGTGTGACACCCATTTTGCATCCATGTGACGAGATTTTCTCGCCGGTTGCAAAACGGACATATAATGGATCCCAATGACAGGTTTTAAAACACAAACTAAAGAATAGATATATACACATAGAATACATATATATACAGTATATACATGTCATTGTGACACATAAATATATATTTATAGTTCATAGAGTTCTACATAGTATAATAGCCGCTAATTCAATTGCTGGCTCCTGTAAAATCATTACAGAACCCAACATGAAATGACACATACAATAAACCATTTGATTTCATTTAGTTTTATACATGTTTTTTGACTAACAATTAGATGAGTGTATGTGTGAAAAATTTGGGACATGTAAGTGTTAAATTAACAGGTAAATTTGTTGAAAAAAATGCGTGGGCTCCCGCGTATTTTCTTTGCCAGAGTGGGAAAGCCAGTGACTGAGAACAGATATTAATAGCCTAGAGTGGGACCATGGTTTTTGCCCCCCCCCCCCGGCTACAAACATCTGGCAACAGCCACCCCAGAAAAGGCACATCTATTAATAGATGCGCCTTTTCTGGCACTTAGCCTCTCTATTCCCATTGCCTTTAGCGGTGACTCATGGGTTAATAGGGGGTTAATGTCATCTTGCTATTGAAAGGTGACATTAATCCGGTTTAATAATGGAGAGGTGTCAATGAGACACCTCTCCATTATTAATTCTATAGTAGTAAAGGGTTAAAAAAGACACACACATTAATTAAAAATTATTTTAATGAAATAATTACAAATTTTTTGACCAAATTTATTATTCTGACAATCCATCTGAATCCCTTGTTCCCTGTAACCAAAAAAAAATTAAAAACCCAACAATATCCATACCTCTCCGCCATTCAGTCAGGTCCCCCGCTGCATGGGTTAACTAGTTTACAACAGGGACCGGTGCTAATGCTACTGGCCCGGCTGTAAACCACTACAGAATGAATGAAATCATGTCTGCGCAGGCGCCCCGCCTGACCGGGGATGAACTGATTAGCGTGAGAAAGTCTCTGAACTTTTTCCCATGCTGTCAGTCCACCTCGGGTCAAGTGGGGAGTCAGCACAGCCTAAGTGACGTCAGCGGTAGAGAGGTTAAGTATATCATGATTAAGGGACCCTAGCCTCCAGAAATGTATTGATATCAGCTTCTGTCATCTATTACACTGAAGATTTTATGTAATAATTTGTGTGAATAAAATTTGATCTTCATGGAATCAGTTGAGCTGGACATTTCTCTTTTCCTTATAAAGTTTACCTCCAATCACTGGTGTCAGCAGCTGATGGTACAACTGCTCCCATCAGCTAGCTCCTGCGCTGTAAATAAATAATATAAAAAAAAAAACTGCATGGGTTCTTACGTATTTTTGATAACCAGCCAGGCAAAACTGACAGCTGGTGGTTGCAACCCTCAGCTGTCAGTAAGACTGGTTATAAAGTATAGACAGGTCCCCATGCTGCATTTCTTCATGATTTACATAAATTAAAAAAAACGGCATGGGTCCCCTCCATCTTTGACAACCAGCCTTGCTAAAGCAGACAGCTGGGGGCTCGTATTCTCAGGCTGGTAAGGGGGCATTGATATTGCCCCCCAGCCTAAAAATAGCAGCCTGCAGTTGCCCAGAAATGGCACATCTATTAGATGGACCATTTCTGGCGCTTTGCCTTGCTCTTTCTACTTACCTTTCTCATGGGGCTAGCGCGGATCTCTCCGAGGTCACCGCACTTCAGCCCGGCTGGGAACACAGCCTAAATGACTGGCAGTAACCTTATTGATGTCACCGTTAGTCACTGAGGCTGCGCTCACAGCAGGTCATTCATCAGTGGTCCCTGTTTTGTTTTTTATTTGTAATAAAGGACTTCATTCTGGCTGTGTGTTTATTTACAATATAACTATAGGATTAGTAATGGATATGTGTCTTATAGATGCTTCTCCGTTACTAAGCCGTAAGCTTGATGTCACTGGACATTACAAAGGTGACATCAACCCCACAAATATGAACCCCACTTGCCACCGCTACAGGGCAAGTGGGATGAGCTGGGCAAAGCTCCAGAATTGCCGCATTTAATAGATGAGCCTTTCTGGGCAGCTGCAAGCTGCTATTTTAGGCTGGAAGGGGTCATTATCTATGGCCCCATACCAGCTTGAGAATACCAGCCCCAGCTTTCTGCTTTAGCAAGGCTGGTTGTCAGAAATGGGGGGGACCCCACTCCATTTTTTTAATGTATTTAAATAATGCGTGGCGACTTCTCTATGCTTGATAACCAGCCTTGCTGAAGCTGACAGCTGAAGGTTGCAGCTGTGAGTTATGCCTGGCTGGTTATCAAAAAATACGGGGAACTCAAGCTGTTTTGTTCTTTTATTATTTATTTACAGTGCAGTAGCCAGCTGATAAATACTCCCATCAGCCACTCCAGGTCTCGCTGTTATTAGGGCGTCGGCTAATGGGATCAGTAGTCCCATTGTGGCGCTTCCCACGGCTGTGGGGCGTCGGGACATGGCATAGCTTGCCTAGCTAGCCAATGCTCCCACGCCGCCAGTCCACGATGACGTGAGGCATGGGTCCCAGATGATAAGAGAATTTGGACCCACTGGACCACGGAGGGAGACCCGGGCCTGCCCGGACTAGGGTAGGGCAGTGACCGGGATCCGTGGCAGTTGAGCATGTGGGCAAGGTGATGACCTGCAGGACTAGACAACACCGCACAACTTCAGGTAAGAAGAAACATAAAGTTTACTTAAAGAAACACAGTACATAAACAGAACATAAGACCGGGCTCCCAATTCCGCACATCAGAGAAGGGTACACGACTCAGGATCACAGACGAGTGCTGGAGGACATCACGGGTAGATGCAGTCCAGGGTTATCTGGCACGGGCATACTTGGACGGCCTCTCTCTCAGGCCTTAGGCGTAGCACAGGCTCAGCAGGAGAACATCAGACACCGGCCCAGGACGAACGTCAGACGATGGCGGGGTCATCACGGGTTGATGAAGTCCAGGATCATCTGGCACGGGCATACTAGTATGGCCTCACTCTCAGGCCTCGGGCGTAGCACAGGCTCAGCAGGAGAACATCAGACACCGGCCCAGGACGAACGTCAGACGATGGCGGGGTCATCACGGGTTGATGAAGTCCAGGGTCATCTGGCACGGGCATACTAGGACGGCCTCTCTCTCAGGCCTCAGGCGTAGCACAGGCTCAGCAGGAGAACATCAGACACCGACCCAGGACAGACGTCATCAAAGGGTACACCATGGAGGAACCGGCAGGACATCGGAACATCAGGAACACGGACTGGATCTCAGGGACACAGGAACACGGACAGGAAATCAGGAACACGGATTGGATCTCAGGGAATCAGGAACACAGACAGGAACACGGACTGGAACACAGGCATCGGACTCCGGACATCTGGCACCGATCGGCAGGCTCCGGACATCAGGTAGAGATGGATAGGATCCGGACATCTGGAAGTGGTCATCGGACATCGGATATCAGGCAGTGGTCATCAGGGAGGACACGGACAGGAACATCAGGGACACGGATTGGATCTCAGGGAGTCAGGAACACGGACAGGAACATGGATTGGATCACAGGAACACGGACTGGAACACAGGCATCGGACTCCGGACATCTGGCACCGATCAGCAGGATCCGGACATCTGGCAACAATCGGCAGGACCCGGACATCAGGCAGGGAGGATAGGATCCGGACATCTGGAAGTGGTCGTCGGACATCGGACATCAGGCCATGGTCATCAGGCATAGGATCCGGACATCTGACACCGATAAGCAGGCTCCGGACATCTGGCAACAATCGGCAGGACCCGGACATCAGGCAGGGAGGATAGGATCCAGACATCTGGAAGTGGTCGTCGGACATCGGACATCAGGCCATGGTCATCAGGCATAGGATCCGGACATCTGGCAGCGACCTGAAAAGGAACCCCAGCGGTCTGGTGCAAGCCCCGCCAAGCTCAACGGGAGCTGGCCGGGGATTGCACAGAAGCTGAGCACAGAGTAACAGAAACTCAGCACACACCGGACTCCTCCTTCCAAGATGAACTCAGGTTATATAGCAAGGATTCACAGTCACTGGCACAGGGTTCTGGACTCAGCAGGATTTCAGGAATATAACACAGAGGACACAATTCAGACAGTCAGGTACAAGATGTGATCCAAGATCAGGGGTTCAGGTAATTAGACACAGCAGGAACAGGCCTGGATATACAGCCTCCAGGAACGGCGATCTGGGTAATCAGCCCCCAGCATAGGTGGAAACACAAGACACAGTTCAGACATTCAGGTACAGGTGCGATCCAGGATCAGGGATTCAGGTAATTAGACACAGCAGGAACAGGCCTGGATATACAGCCTCCAGGAACGGCGATCTGGGTAATCAGCCCCCAGCATAGGCGGAAACACAAGACACAGTTCAGACATTCAGGTGTGTAGCCCTGGTATGTAAGGCACACATTATCCTGGAGTCTGCACAGAAAGGTAACAGTTAAAGCTCACATCATCCATTCACACTTTGGACACACCCTCAGGGTATATAAGCTTGTGACATGCAGCAGAGACAAGTCAGTCTAGTCTGGATTCGTGGAGTAGTGGGAAGTCTTCCAGGAAGTGAAGTGAAAGACAGTCACTCAGTTGGTTCCTGTCAGCAGTTCATAAAGTGGAGGCTAGTAAGGGTGAGCCAGTTCATCTTAGCCTGGTCAGAGCTGTTCCTGAACCTGAAGACAGAGACAGCTTTGAAGAAAGGATTGACTTGTACTACCTTAGAAAGTGTGCAGTGCCTGTGTTGAGAGTGAAAAGCAGGGCGAAGGGCACAGTGGAGAGGACGGAGCAGTGCCTTAGGTAGTGAATTGCCTACACTAATTATCCGGTCACTGGGGACCGAAGTGTCACTACAGCTTCAGGCGTAGTGGTAGAATAACCAGAGTCTTACTGGACCTTAGGTCGCAGAAAGCAGCCCTTGAAGTGTCGGTACGTAATCGGGGTCAGGAGGAACAAGGACTTTTAGCTAGGCCTAGCATAGAAGGACTCTGTTCCCACCACATAGAAGGCTCCACCACAAAACTGACCGGGCAGTACAGCTATGGAGTTAGCTGGAGAAGTCGGAGTGAACTTAGCTCTATGCTAGTTGGACTCATAATATTGGAAGTAAAGGAGGCCTCTAACCTGCTCTGCTGTTACCTGGACGTGCAGTCTCCATCCCGACCAGCCTCCCTGGGACCTGCCTAAACATCTGACAAGTAAAAGGTATGGAAAGACGCTGGATGGTGTGAGACTGATTTATTTATCGCACCCGACATCATTATAACCATAGACTTTGAGGGACCAGTCCCACCTGTGGGGGACCCGTCATCTGGCTGCCACAACATCCCCTCAGAGATCTACAGCAGCGCTGGTCTTAGTGACTAGAAAACTACAGGTGGCGTCACGAACTGTTATCTACTAATCCCCTGTAAATAATCCCCCCCATCATACGCCTGACCGCCAGGGCCACGGACCGAGCCACGCTACCAGTGACATTCCCTATAGAAATCTACAGGCTCGGCTCCGAGTACCCCATTGCCCTGGTAACCCACAATTGTGGTGCGGGTCACAACAAAAACTTGGCGTCACGAACAGGATCCGAAACTTGCAGCATTGCGAGCCCTGTGTGCCTGTGGAGTGTTTTGGTGAAAAAGACTGTCTGTGCTTTTGGCGCCAAATACCGCCATATTTGCCGCCATATTCGCGCCCTGAGGCGCTGGAGAAGAAGGTGGGCGTACCTGAAAGGCGCGCAGAGTCTCGGACACGCCCCCGGCTCTGACTCAGCGGCAGGTCCTGCGACAGGAAGTAAATGCTCTGACATCAGAGCGCCTGCGACGAAGGTCCTGTCCCCATCGCTGTGCTTGTGGAGCGGCAGCTTCTGGAAACGGTAGGCCCCGATTAACAAAGGGGGCACTAATATGTCGCAACAACCGGCCGACAGTGCGGCCCCAGCCGGAGGCCCCGACCCTGTGTAGCCCTGGTATTTAAGGTACACAATACCAGGAGGATGAGTGGAGAGGTAACGGTTAAGGGCTCTACATGACATCACATACACTTCGGACACACCCAGCAGGGGTGTAGAGGGGTGTGGTTTTTAGCACAAGAGAGTCTGGTGGTGTCTCCTGAGGTGAAGGGAGAGAGAAGGAGTGCCTGTCTGGAGCACCAAGATTCCTGTCGATTCAGAGAGACAGTACAGTAGTGGAGGCTAGTACAGGTGAGCCAGTTCACCTTAGCCTAGTCAGTGCTGAGATTGAGAGTTTGAGCAAGTCGAAAGGCACAGTGGAAGGAAATCAGAAGTGCTTTAGGATTGAAGTATCCTGCACATTGTCACCGGTCACTGGGGACCGAAGCATCACTATAGCTTCACGCATAGTGGTAGAAAAACCAGAGGCTTACTGGACCTTAGGTAACAGAAAGCAGCCTTGAAGTGTCAGTACGTAACAGGGGTCAGGTGGAATAGGAACTTTGAGCTAGGCCAAGCATAGAAGAACCTAGTTTCATCACTGGAAGGCTCCACCACAAAACTGACCGGGCAGTACAGCTTCAAAATAGCTGAAGTCTCAGGAGTGAACTACGCTTTATGCTGGTTGGACTCATCATCATTGGAAAGTAAAGGAGGCCCCTGCCTTGCTCAGCCGTTGCCTCAAAACTCATCCTCCATCAACCCCATCAGCCTCCCTGGGACCTGCCTTACCATCTTACAAGTAAAAGGTATGGAAAGACGCTGACGGTGTGAGACTGAGTTATTTAATTGCATGCCTGCACAACCCCACCATAACCATCGACCTGAGGGAAGAGTCCCACCTGTAGGGGACCCGACATCTAGCTGCCTCACCATCCCCTCAGAGATCTACAGCAGCGCTGGTGCAAATTACCAGAGACTACAGGTGGCGTCACGAACTGTATATAAATCAAATCCCCTGTAAATATCCCCTCCAACATACGCCAGACCGCCAGGGCCACAGACCGAGCCACCGCTACCTGTGACAAACCCCATAGACTTCCATGGGCTCGGCTCTGAGTACCCCATTGCCCTGGTAATCCACAATTGTGGTGGCGGGTCGACACAACCCCGCCCGCGTGGCATTGTAGCGCCGGATGGGGGCGCAGGCCCAGCACCCGGCCCAGTGGTCCCGCTCATGCCACTAACGCTCCCATATATGCCTGGGGCGAAATGGCTCCCCCAGTACAGCGGCGAGCCAGGCACTTTAGCAGGATTCAAACGGAAGATATGCAGTGTCCTGGAAATGTACTCTATGTCTGAGAGGCAAAAAGCTGCAGTATTAATAGGGCAGCTAACTGGCGCTGCTGAGAGAGAAGTGGAGACTTGGGCTACCACGGACCAGGAGTTAGTGCCTGCGATCCTCTTAAAGTTACAGGCCATTTTTGAAGATCGCACCGAAACAGATCTCCGGATGGCATTCTATAACTGTTCACAGCAACCAAGTGACAGCATAAGGGACTATGCCTGCCAACTACAAGGGGCCCTGAGAGCCCTCAAGCAGGTTAATACCATAAGTGTCATTGATGAAAATAAGATGCTGAAAGAACAATTTGTGCAAGGACTGAGGTCCCAAGCGGAACGCAGAACTGTAAATTGGTGGTCTTTAGATCATCCAGATGCCACCTTTGATGCCCTAAAGGACATGGCAATAAAAGGACTGCGACCCCTGGGCAAACCTGAAGTGGCAACCCAACATCACCAGGGTGAAGTCACTCTGGAACCGGCAGTTACCACCTTTTCCCCGCTAGCGGCAGAAGCCACAACGCAGGTGACGCCCCCTAGTGAATTGGACTGTCTGCGCTCGGAAGTGCGCCAGTTGACTAAAAATCTGGCTGCTGTGATGAGTGCCCTGCAGCTGCGGAAAGAGGAAGAGGAAAGATCTTATTAGCCGACTGCCCGGAGGATGTCCCATGGATGAACCGGAGGAGAAGGAGGACGTCGCCCCACCTGAGGAGGACAACGCCACCCCCAGGAGCAACCCCTGACCAGCACCCTCCTTGCCGGGAGATCATCTGTTACCGCTGCAACCGGAAAGGTCATATGTCGACACAGTGTCCTTTAAACGGGCAGAACCTGGGTCCGAGGGCCAGCACCCAGGTGGAGACTCGTCAGGCCCCTTAGATTGGAACCGCAGGTTCGTGGGTGGACGACCCTACCTATCCATCATTCTGGATGGGATTGCAGTTCCGGCGTTGCTAGATACTGGGTCTCAGGTGACCCTAATACCTGATGCCCTATATACGAAGTTCTGGTCTATGGATAGTCTTCAACCCCCGAGCCCTGACTTTACCGTGTATGCTTCTAATGGTCTCCCTGTGGAAGTACTCGGGACCAAAAGTGTGGATGTGAAAGTGGGCAGAGAGGAGTTGAAAGACCAGGGGCTTCTAGTAGTAAAGACTGTAAATGGCTGGAGCAGTAATTCTAGTAAACACCCAATCCACATAAAAGCAGGACAGGTGTGGGCCGCGCCCCTTATGCAGAGCCAGACAGCTCAACACAGAGGGAACCCAACAATGGCTGCTGCCACACACGTAGTAAGTCATGCACCACAGCAGAGGACTTTGCAAGCTACGGACGGCTTTTACAGCAGGTCAGGGACCGCACATGCGGGCGGTCATGCAAAGCAGCGGAGCCACTCACGCAAGTACGGGTACGCAGCAGAGCCGGGAACTGAGCAGCATCCATATAGGTAACAGACAACAGTATCCCAGCTGGTTAGGGGGAAAGGAGCAAAAGGGTTAATGCAAAAGACATGCAAAGTAACGCTGGAAAACAAAGTACAGAATACCAGCGTTACAGTATCCCCCTCCTCAGACCCCCTCTTCTGAAGACCCAAGTAAAAAAAAATTCCCCAGAAAAATTCACTTGGGTTTGGCGGTAAGTCCCATAGTTCACAATATGGCAGCAGAGTTAATAGCTCGAAAAGTCCGAACCGCTGACCAAGCGGGGAATTGAGCCATCTAGTCCACTTACCGTGTGGGGACCAAGTAGTCTAGTTCGCACATCAGGTGGAGCTTGGAGAAAGTCCTGCAGACCGCACATGCTCAGCGGAGTCCATGGCCAGAGCTTCCTGTGGCGCTTCCCACGGCTGTGGGGCGTCGGGACATGGCATAGCTTGCCTAGCTAGCCAATGCTCCCACGCCGCCAGTCCACGACGACGTGAGGCATGGGTCCCAGATGATAAGAGAATGTGGACCCACTGGACCATGGAGGGAGACCCGGGCCTGCCCGGACTAGGGTAGGGCAGCGACCGGGATCCGTGGCAGCTGAGCATGTGGGCAAGGTGACGACCTGCAGGACTAGACAACATCGCACAACTTCAGGTAAGAAGAAACATAAAGTTTACTTAAAGAAACACAGTACATAAACAGAACATAAGACCGGGCTCCCGATTCCGCACATCAGAGAAGGGTACACGACTCAGGATCACAGACGAGTGCTGGAGGACATCACGGGTAGATGCAGTCCAGGGTTATCTGGCACGGGCATACTTGGACGGCCTCTCTCTCAGGCCTTAGGCGTAGCACAGGCTCAGCAGGAGAACATCAGACACCGACCTCAGACAGACTTCAGACGATGGCGGGGTCATCACGGGTTGATGAAGTCCAGGGTCATCTGGCACGGGCATACTAGGACGGCCTCTCTCTCAGGCCTCAGGCGTAGCACAGGCTCAGCAGGAGAACATCAGACACCGACCCAGGACAGACGTCATCACAGGGTAGACCAAGGAGGAACCGGCAGGACATCGGAACATCAGGAACACGGACTGGATCTCAGGGACACAGGAACATGGACAGGAAATCAGGAACACGGATTGGATCTCAGGGAATCAGGAACACAGACAGGAACACGGACTGGAACACAGGCATCGGACTCCGGACATCTGGCACCGATCGGCAGGCTCCGGACATCAGGTAGAGATGGATAGGATCCGGACATCTGGAAGTGGTCATCGGACATCGGATATCAGGCAGTGGTCATCAGGGAGGACACGGACAGGAACATCAGGGACACGGATTGGATCTCAGGGAGTCAGGAACACGGACAGGAACATGGATTGGATCACAGGAACACGGACTGGAACACAGGCATCGGACTCCGGACATCTGGCACCGATCAGCAGGATCCGGACATCTGGCAACAATCGGCAGGACCCGGACATCAGGCAGGGAGGATAGGATTCGGACATCTGGAAGTGGTCGTCGGACATCGGACATCAGGCCATGGTCATCAGGCATAGGATCCGGACATCTGACACCGATCAGCAGGCTCCGGACATCTGGCAACAATCGGCAGGACCCGGACATCAGGCAGGGAGGATAGGATCCGGACATCTGGAAGTGGTCGTCGGACATCGGACATCAGGCCATGGTCATCAGGCATAGGATCCGGACATCTGGCAGCGACCTGAAAAGGAACCCCAGCGGTCTGGTGCAAGCCCCGCCAAGCTCAACGGGAGCTGGCCGGGGATTGCACAGAAGCTGAGCACAGAGTAACAGAAACTCAGCACACACCGGACTCCTCCTTCCAAGATGAACTCAGGTTATATAGCAAGGATTCACAGTCACTGGCACAGGGTTCTGGACTCAGCAGGATTTCAGGAATATAACACAGAGGACACAATTCAGACAGTCAGGTACAAGATGTGATCCAAGATCAGGGGTTCAGGTAATTAGACACAGCAGGAACAGGCCTGGATATACAGCCTCCAGGAACGGCGATCTGGGTAATCAGCCCCCAGCATAGGCGGAAACACAAGACACAGTTCAGACATTCAGGTACAGGATGCGATCCAGGATCAGGGATTCAGGTAATTAGACACAGCAGGAACAGGCCTGGATATACAGCCTCCAGGAACGGCGATCTGGGTAATCAGCCCCCAGCATAGGCGGAAATGTGTAGCCCTGGTGTTAGGCACACGCAGTACCCTGGAGAGTGTGTGGCGAGACAGCAGTTTAATGCTAAATATTCATTCACTCAACATATACTAGACACACCCTTAGGGTAGTGGAGTTTACTCTTGAGGGAGTGGTCAAGGTATGTGTTAGAGTGATTTAGGGAGTCTAGTTCCTGTCTTCGGACAGAGAAGACGTCTGGAGTTGAGTTCCTGACTTCAGAGAGAGAGGACGTCTGGAGGGAGGAAGCAGTCCAGATTGCTCTATCACCAGCTTTGGAAAGTGGAGTCTAGTATAGGTGCTTTAATTCACCTTAGCCTAGTCAGAGCTGTACCTCATCAGCATACACTGGAAGGAAAGAAGAAGTTTAGTGCAGAAAGTCTTCAGCATCCTGTCTAAAGGACGGTATAAGGTTCAGAGACGTGCTCCTGCCTATTGATAACTGAGCATCTGTAACTAACTTTGAAGTGAAGGAAAAGAAAGAAGTGACTACTCGACCCTTGGCTAGTTTGAGTGCTTATGTTACCAGCGTGGACAAGGCGAAAGGCACAGTGGTTTATTGGAATAGTGCTTACGGATTGAAGAAGTCCTGCACATTGCAACCGGTCACTGGGGACCGAAGGATCACTACTGTTTCAAGCATAGTGATAAGAAAACCAGGAATTTACCGGACCTTAGGTCGCGGCAAACAAGCCCCTTATAGTCAGTACGTAACTGGGGTCAGGGGAAGTGAAGACTTTGAGTCAGTGCACGACAAGATAAGAATTCAGCTTCTTCGCAGGAAGGCTCCTAACACAAAGCTGACTGGGCAGGTACAGCTATAGATTAGCTGGAGATATTGAGGGAACTACGCTTCAGGCTGGTTGTACTCGTTGTATTGGAAGTAAAGGAGGCCCCTAACTTGTCCAGCTGCTGTCTCAAGATACACTCTCCTTGGATCAGCCTCCCTGGGACCTGCCTGAACATCTTACAAGTAAAGGTATGGAAAGACGCTGACCGTGTGAGACTGTGTTATTTACCTGCACCCGACTTCACTAACTTCATAGACCTGAGGGAAGAGTCCCACCTGTAGGGGACCCGACATCTAGCTGCATCACCATCCCCTCAGAGATCTACAGCAGCGCTGGTACTAATTACCAGAATACTACAGGTGGCGTCACGAACTGTATATAAACCTATCCCCTGTAAATATATCCCCAACAAACGCCAGACCGCCCGGGCCACAGACCGAGCCACAGCTACCTGTGACAAAAACCCCATAGACTTCCATGGGCTCGGCTCTGAGTACCCCATTGCCCTGGTAATCCACAATTGTGGTGGCGGGTCGACACAACTTGGCGTCACGAACAGGATGCGAAACTCGCAGAATTGCGAGCCCTGTGTGCCTAAGGAATTGTTTTTGTGAAAAAGGACTGTTTGCACTTTTGGCGCCAAAATCGCCATTTTTGTCGCCATATTCGCGCCCTCAGGCGCTGGAGAAGAAGGTGGGCGTACCTTCGTGGGCGTCTACCCCCCAGTGGCGCGAAGAAAATGCCTGCCTCTCAAAGTGCTATTACAACATGCGATCCTGCCCTACAGCAAAGGAGGTCCGCCTCCTCTTCACCTTCCCTGCGAGGAGGAGGAGACGCAAACCCCACCTCCACGGAAGAGACCGGATGTCTCCGCAGAAAGAAGAAAGAATCTTCTGGAACATCATGGAGGCAGGACGTGTGCAGCCGAGCAGGGAAGCGGAGGAAGGCAGGCCCCGTGCCCCAGCCAAGCTGCCACCAGCATCGGAGTTATCCGTGATCCTGCACCTGCAGCAGGCGTTGCTAGAGATTCGAGAAGAAAATGCACGCCTGAAGAAGATGGTCCAGCACCAAACTGGACTGGAGGAGATTGAGAGACGCCGATGTAACCTGATGCAGTGGCGACTGTGGAACACAGCGTCCTCTCCCCTTAACGACCCCCCACGATTCCAGATACCGAAGAGTCTGCTGCCCAAGGCGAAGGAGCAACCGGAGGCTGCCCCCGAAAGTACCGATCCCGATCCCACCGGTGAAGCGGTGGAAGCGAAGGAGGTTGAGGAGGTACAGCCAATCCCGGAACGCCCGCCCGGCCAAGAGGCCGCAGCAGATGATCGATCCCCGGTAGGGACACCGTCGGGGACTCAGCCGTCAATGATGGAGCAGCAACAGCAGCAGGTTAGTGCGTCCCCAACTGAGCCATTGCGCACACCTGCTTCCTGCTCTGCATCACACCAGCATTGTGCATCGGCATCGCCCCCTGCGTACACCTCCGTATCGCAATCGGCGATCTACTCTGCATCGCAATCGGCGACCCAATCTACATCGCAAGAGTCTGATGCGATCTCAATTGAGCCACTACAAAAGCCTGCTTTTTGCCCAGTATCTTATGCTGCAGCAGCGTCCCCAGAGGAGGACGGGCCCTGCGGCCTAGAGGACCGGAGTGAACCGGCCCTGCAGGTAACCAGCGATGATGACACCCTGCTGGAACCCCCGACATCCCCACCAGCCCAGTGCACACAGACCCCGATGGTGGAGTCGATGATCTTGGTGCTGGGCACTGGGCCCAGGAATAGGAACGGTCCTGTGCGAACATCGCATTGTTCCAGCCCCGGGGTGGAAAGTGTATTGGAAAGTGTATTTGCAGAGAATGAATAGATAGTGAGGAAAAAGTGGTGAGATCCCTATCGGGTCTACCAAAAGTAAAAAAAAGTTTGAAATGTTTTATAAAGTTTTGCACAAATTATATAGTGAATATATATATTTCTAACTGTAGAATGCCCGGCTGGGTAAATGATAAACAGTAACCAGAAAAGTTGCACTTTCGTATTATGTGATATTATATTTATGTCTTTGGTTTTACATTGGACTTGGAGGTTGAGGACTATGCCAACCCAGAACTTACTTGTAAATAGTTGCGCTTCGGTGCCCTATCTTGGTTTTACATAAACCAGTACAACTACCTCTGAAAACAAAACCCGTGTGGTGTGGCACTGAGTGAGGTCTGCAATTGGATGTCCTGCAGCCCACCCAGGACCTACGTTGAAGGTTTGGTGCGGGTCCTTCACAAGTATATTGTATATTTATTGAATGCTATTTAATATTTGTATTTCTATATGTAAAATGTTATTGTTCGCAACGTTCAAGATATTCTCACCTCCCGGATGGGAAGAAGTTATTGTTTAATGTTTATTGCATAAACAAAATGTCTCTTTTGTATTTTACAGCCCGGGAGTGCTGTCTTTTACCATGGGGGAATGTGTAGCCCTGGTGTTAGGCACACGCAGTACCCTGGAGAGTGTGTGGCGAGACAGCAGTTTAATGCTAAATATTCATTCACTCAACATATACTAGACACACCCTTAGGGTAGTGGAGTTTACTCTTGAGGGAGTGGTCAAGGTATGTGTTAGAGTGATTTAGGGAGTCTAGTTCCTGTCTTCGGACAGAGAAGACGTCTGGAGTTGAGTTCCTGACTTCAGAGAGAGAGGACGTCTGGAGGGAGGAAGCAGTCCAGATTGCTCTATCACCAGCTTTGGAAAGTGGAGTCTAGTATAGGTGCTTTAATTCACCTTAGCCTAGTCAGAGCTGTACCTCATCAGCATACACTGGAAGGAAAGAAGAAGTTTAGTGCAGAAAGTCTTCAGCATCCTGTCTAAAGGACGGTATAAGGTTCAGAGACGTGCTCCTGCCTATTGATAACTGAGCATCTGTAACTAACTTTGAAGTGAAGGAAAAGAAAGAAGTGACTACTCGACCCTTGGCTAGTTTGAGTGCTTATGTTACCAGCGTGGACAAGGCGAAAGGCACAGTGGTTTATTGGAATAGTGCTTACGGATTGAAGAAGTCCTGCACATTGCAACCGGTCACTGGGGACCGAAGGATCACTACTGTTTCAAGCATAGTGATAAGAAAACCAGGAATTTACCGGACCTTAGGTCGCGGCAAACAAGCCCCTTATAGTCAGTACGTAACTGGGGTCAGGGGAAGTGAAGACTTTGAGTCAGTGCACGACAAGATAAGAATTCAGCTTCTTCGCAGGAAGGCTCCTAACACAAAGCTGACTGGGCAGGTACAGCTATAGATTAGCTGGAGATATTGAGGGAACTACGCTTCAGGCTGGTTGTACTCGTTGTATTGGAAGTAAAGGAGGCCCCTAACTTGTCCAGCTGCTGTCTCAAGATACACTCTCCTTGGATCAGCCTCCCTGGGACCTGCCTGAACATCTTACAAGTAAAGGTATGGAAAGACGCTGACCGTGTGAGACTGTGTTATTTACCTGCACCCGACTTCACTAACTTCATAGACCTGAGGGAAGAGTCCCACCTGTAGGGGACCCGACATCTAGCTGCATCACCATCCCCTCAGAGATCTACAGCAGCGCTGGTACTAATTACCAGATACTACAGGTGGCGTCACGAACTGTATATAAACCTATCCCCTGTAAATATATCCCCAACAAACGCCAGACCGCCCGGGCCACAGACCGAGCCACAGCTACCTGTGACAAAAACCCCATAGACTTCCATGGGCTCGGCTCTGAGTACCCCATTGCCCTGGTAATCCACAATTGTGGTGGCGGGTCGACACAACTTGGCGTCACGAACAGGATGCGAAACTCGCAGAATTGCGAGCCCTGTGTGCCTAAGGAATTGTTTTTGTGAAAAAGGACTGTTTGCACTTTTGGCGCCAAAATCGCCATTTTTGTCGCCATATTCGCGCCCTCAGGCGCTGGAGAAGAAGGTGGGCGTACCTTCGTGGGCGTCTACCCCCCAGTGGCGCGAAGAAAATGCCTGCCCTCTCAAAGTGCTATTACAACATGCGATCCTGCCCTACAGCAAAGGAGGTCCGCCTCCTCTTCACCTTCCCTGCGAGGAGGAGGAGACGCAAACCCCACCTCCACGGAAGAGACCGGATGTCTCCGCAGAAAGAAGAAAGAATCTTCTGGAACATCATGGAGGCAGGACGTGTGCAGCCGAGCAGGGAAGCGGAGGAAGGCAGGCCCCGTGCCCCAGCCAAGCTGCCACCAGCATCGGAGTTATCCGTGATCCTGCACCTGCAGCAGGCGTTGCTAGAGATTCGAGAAGAAAATGCACGCCTGAAGAAGATGGTCCAGCACCAAACTGGACTGGAGGAGATTGAGAGACGCCGATGTAACCTGATGCAGTGGCGACTGTGGAACACAGCGTCCTCTCCCCTTAACGACCCCCCACGATTCCAGATACCGAAGAGTCTGCTGCCCAAGGCGAAGGAGCAACCGGAGGCTGCCCCCGAAAGTACCGATCCCGATCCCACCGGTGAAGCGGTGGAAGCGAAGGAGGTTGAGGAGGTACAGCCAATCCCGGAACGCCCGCCCGGCCAAGAGGCCGCAGCAGATGATCGATCCCCGGTAGGGACACCGTCGGGGACTCAGCCGTCAATGATGGAGCAGCAACAGCAGCAGGTTAGTGCGTCCCCAACTGAGCCATTGCGCACACCTGCTTCCTGCTCTGCATCACACCAGCATTGTGCATCGGCATCGCCCCCTGCGTACACCTCCGTATCGCAATCGGCGATCTACTCTGCATCGCAATCGGCGACCCAATCTACATCGCAAGAGTCTGATGCGATCTCAATTGAGCCACTACAAAAGCCTGCTTTTTGCCCAGTATCTTATGCTGCAGCAGCGTCCCCAGAGGAGGACGGGCCCTGCGGCCTAGAGGACCGGAGTGAACCGGCCCTGCAGGTAACCAGCGATGATGACACCCTGCTGGAACCCCCGACATCCCCACCAGCCCAGTGCACACAGACCCCGATGGTGGAGTCGATGATCTTGGTGCTGGGCACTGGGCCCAGGAATAGGAACGGTCCTGTGCGAACATCGCATTGTTCCAGCCCCGGGGTGGAAAGTGTATTGGAAAGTGTATTTGCAGAGAATGAATAGATAGTGAGGAAAAAGTGGTGAGATCCCTATCGGGTCTACCAAAAGTAAAAAAAAGTTTGAAATGTTTTATAAAGTTTTGCACAAATTATATAGTGAATATATATATTTCTAACTGTAGAATGCCGGCTGGGTAAATGATAAACAGTAACCAGAAAAGTTGCACTTTCGTATTATGTGATATTATATTTATGTCTTTGGTTTTACATTGGACTTGGAGGTTGAGGACTATGCCAACCCAGAACTTACTTGTAAATAGTTGCGCTTCGGTGCCCTATCTTGGTTTTACATAAACCAGTACAACTACCTCTGAAAACAAAACCCGTGTGGTGTGGCACTGAGTGAGGTCTGCAATTGGATGTCCTGCAGCCCACCCAGGACCTACGTTGAAGGTTTGGTGCGGGTCCTTCACAAGTATATTGTATATTTATTGAATGCTATTTAATATTTGTATTTCTATATGTAAAATGTTATTGTTCGCAACGTTCAAGATATTCTCACCTCCCGGATGGGAAGAAGTTATTGTTTAATGTTTATTGCATAAACAAAATGTCTCTTTTGTATTTTACAGCCCGGGAGTGCTGTCTTTTACCATGGGGGAATGTGTAGCCCTGGTGTTAGGCACACGCAGTACCCTGGAGAGTGTGTGGCGAGACAGCAGTTTAATGCTAAATATTCATTCACTCAACATATACTAGACACACCCTTAGGGTAGTGGAGTTTACTCTTGAGGGAGTGGTCAAGGTATGTGTTAGAGTGATTTAGGGAGTCTAGTTCCTGTCTTCGGACAGAGAAGACGTCTGGAGTTGAGTTCCTGACTTCAGAGAGAGAGGACGTCTGGAGGGAGGAAGCAGTCCAGATTGCTCTATCACCAGCTTTGGAAAGTGGAGTCTAGTATAGGTGCTTTAATTCACCTTAGCCTAGTCAGAGCTGTACCTCATCAGCATACACTGGAAGGAAAGAAGAAGTTTAGTGCAGAAAGTCTTCAGCATCCTGTCTAAAGGACGGTATAAGGTTCAGAGACGTGCTCCTGCCTATTGATAACTGAGCATCTGTAACTAACTTTGAAGTGAAGGAAAAGAAAGAAGTGACTACTCGACCCTTGGCTAGTTTGAGTGCTTATGTTACCAGCGTGGACAAGGCGAAAGGCACAGTGGTTTATTGGAATAGTGCTTACGGATTGAAGAAGTCCTGCACATTGCAACCGGTCACTGGGGACCGAAGGATCACTACTGTTTCAAGCATAGTGATAAGAAAACCAGGAATTTACCGGACCTTAGGTCGCGGCAAACAAGCCCCTTATAGTCAGTACGTAACTGGGGTCAGGGGAAGTGAAGACTTTGAGTCAGTGCACGACAAGATAAGAATTCAGCTCCCTCGCAGGAAGGCTCCTAACACAAAGCTGACTGGGCAGGTACAGCTATAGATTAGCTGGAGATATTGAGGGAACTACGCTTCAGGCTGGTTGTACTCGTTGTATTGGAAGTAAAGGAGGCCCCTAACTTGTCCAGCTGCTGTCTCAAGATACACTCTCCTTGGATCAGCCTCCCTGGGACCTGCCTGAACATCTTACAAGTAAAGGTATGGAAAGACGCTGACCGTGTGAGACTGTGTTATTTACCTGCACCCGACTTCACTAACTTCATAGACCTGAGGGAAGAGTCCCACCTGTAGGGGACCCGACATCTAGCTGCATCACCATCCCCTCAGAGATCTACAGCAGCGCTGGTACTAATTACCAGAATACTACAGGTGGCGTCACGAACTGTATATAAACCTATCCCCTGTAAATATATCCCCAACAAACGCCAGACCGCCCGGGCCACAGACCGAGCCACAGCTACCTGTGACAAAAACCCCATAGACTTCCATGGGCTCGGCTCTGAGTACCCCATTGCCCTGGTAATCCACAATTGTGGTGGCGGGTCGACACAGAAACACAAGACACAGTTCAGACATTCAGGTACAGGATGCGATCCAGGATCAGGGGTTCAGGTAATTAGACACAGCAGGAACAGGCCTGGGTATACAGCCTCCAGGAACGGCGATCTGGGTAATCAGCCCCCAGCATAGGCGGAAACACAAGACACAGTTCAGACATTCAGGTACCGGGTTAGATCCAGGATCAGGGGTTCAGGTAATTAGACACAGCAGGAACAGGCCTGGATATACAGCCTCCAGGAACGGTAATCTGGGTAATCAGCCCCCAGCATAGGCGGAAACACAAGACACAGTTCAGACATTCAGGTACCGGGTTAGATCCAGGATCAGGGAACAAGACACAGCAGGAACAGGGAATCAGCTCTCCAGAGCTGATCAAATTCAGAGCAGGAGTTGAACACACAACCACATACGGCTAAGTTCAGGGATTCAATGTGGATTCAATGTGAAGCTCTGGCAACGCCCACTAGGGCTGGGGAACTTTATATATGAGCTGCTTCACAGCGATAGGCTGGAGCAGTAATTCTAGTAAACACCCAATCCACATTAAAGCAGGACAGGTGTGGGCCGCGCCCCTTATGCAGAGCCAGACAGCTCAACACAGAGGGAACCCAACAATGGCTGCTGCCACACACGTAGTAAGTCATGCACCACTGCAGAGGACTTTGCAAGCTACGGACGGCTTTTACAGCAGGTCAGGGACCGCACATGCGGGCGGTCATGCAAAGCAGCGGAGCCACTCACGCAAGTACGGGTACGCAGCAGAGCCGGGAACTGAGCAGCATCCATATAGGTAACAGACAACAGTATCCCAGCTGGTTAGGGGGAAAGGAGCAAAAGGGTTAATGCAAAAGACATGCAAAGTAACGCTGGAAAACAAAGTACAGAATACCAGCGTTACAGTATCCCCCTCCTCAGACCCCTCTTCTGAAGACCCAAGTAAAAAAAAATTCCCCAGAAAAATTCACTTGGGTTTGGCGGTAAGTCCCATAGTTCACAATATGGCAGCAGAGTTAATACCTCGAAAAGTCCAAACCGCTGACCAAGCGGGGAATCGAGCCATCTAGTCCACTTACCGTGTGGGGACCAAGTAGTCTAGTTCGCACATCAGGTGGAGCTTGGAGAAAGTCCTGCAGACCGCACATGCTCAGCGGAGTCCATGGCCAGAGCTTCCTGTGGCGCTTCCCACGGCTGTGGGGCGTCGGGACATGGCATAGCTTGCCTAGCTAGCCAATGCTCCCACGCCGCCAGTCCACGACGACGTGAGGCATGGGTCCCAGATGATAAGAGAATGTGGACCCACTGGACCACTGAGGGAGACCCGGGCCTGCCCGGACTAGGGTAGGGCAGCGACCGGGATCCGTGGCAGCTGAGCATGTGGGCAAGGTGACGACCTGCAGGACTAGACAACATCGCACAACTTCAGGTAAGAAGAAACATAAAGTTTACTTAAAGAAACACAGTACATAAACAGAACATAAGACCGGGCTCCCGATTCCGCACATCAGAGAAGGGTACACGACTCAGGATCACAGACGAGTGCTGGAGGACATCACGGGTAGATGCAGTCCAGGGTTATCTGGCACGGGCATACTTGGACGGCCTCTCTCTCAGGCCTTAGGCGTAGCACAGGCTCAGCAGGAGAACATCAGACACCGACCTCAGACAGACTTCAGACGATGGCGGGGTCATCACGGGTTGATGAAGTCCAGGATCATCTGGCACGGGCATACTAGTATGGCCTCACTCTCAGGCCTCGGGCGTAGCACAGGCTCAGCAGGAGAACATCAGACACCGGCCCAGGACGAACATCAGATGATGGCGGGGTCATCACGGGTTGATGAAGTCCAGGGTCATCTGGCACGGGCATACTAGGACAGCCTCTCTCTCAGGCCTCAGGCGTAGCACAGGCTCAGCAGGAGAACATCAGACACCGACCCAGGACAGACGTCATCACAGGGTAGACCAAGGAGGAACCGGCAGGACATCGGAACATCAGGAACACGGACTGGATCTCAGGGACACAGGAACACGGACAGGAAATCAGGAACACGGATTGGATCTCAGGGAATCAGGAACACAGACAGGAACACGGACTGGAACACAGGCATCGGACTCCGGACATCTGGCACCGATCGGCAGGCTCCGGACATCAGGTAGAGATGGATAGGATCCAGACATCTGGAAGTGGTCATCGGACATCGGATATCAGGCAGTGGTCATCAGGGAGGACACGGACAGGAACATCAGGGACACGGATTGGATCTCAGGGAGTCAGGAACACGGACAGGAACATGGATTGGATCACAGGAACACGGACTGGAACACAGGCATCGGACTCCGGACATCTGGCACCGATCAGCAGGATCCAGACATCTGGCAACAATCGGCAGGACCCGGACATCAGGCAGGGAGGATAGGATCCGGACATCTGGAAGTGGTCGTCGGACATCGGACATCAGGCCATGGTCATCAGGCATAGGATCCGGACATCTGACACCGATAAGCAGGCTCCGGACATCTGGCAACAATCGGCAGGACCCGGACATCAGGCAGGGAGGATAGGATCCGGACATCTGGAAGTGGTCGTCGGACATCGGACATCAGGCCATGGTCATCAGGCATAGGATCCGGACATCTGGCAGTGACCTGAAAAGGAACCCCAGCGGTCTGGTGCAAGCCCCGCCAAGCTCAACGGGAGCTGGCCGGGGATTGCACAGAAGCTGAGCACAGAGTAACAGAAACTCAGCACACACCGGACTCCTCCTTCCAAGATGAACTCAGGTTATATAGCAAGGATTCACAGTCACTGGCACAGGGTTCTGGACTCAGCAGGATTTCAGGAAAATAACAGAGGACACAGTTCAGACAGTCAGGTACAGGATGTGATCCAGGATCAGGGGTTCAGGTAATTAGACACAGCAGGAACAGGCCTGGATATACAGCCTCCAGGAACGGCAATCTGGGTAATCAGCCCCCAGCATAGGCAGAAACACAAGACACAGTTCAGACATTCAGGTACCGGGTTAGATCCAGGTAATTAGACACAGCAGGAACAGGCCTGGATATACAGCCTCCAGGAACGGCGATCTGGGTAATCAGCCCCCAGCATAGGCGGAAACACAAGACACAGTTCAGACATTCAGGTACCGGGTTTGATCCAGGATCAGGGAACAAGACACAGCAGGAACAGGGAATCAGCTCTCCAGAGCTGATCAAATTCAGAGCAGGAGCTGAACACACAACCACATACGGCTAGGTTCAGGGATTCAATGTGAGTTTGTCTTGACCCGCCACCACAATTGTGGATTACCAGAGCAATGGGGTACTCAGAGCCGAGCCCATGGAAGTCTATGGGGTTGTCACAGGTAGCGCTGGCTCGGTCTGTGGCCCTGGCGGTCAGGCGTATGTTGGGGGAATATTTACAGGGGATAGGTATATATACAGTTCGTGACGCCACCTGTAGTTCTCTGATCACTAAGACCAGCGCTGCTGTAGATCTCTGAGGGGATGGTGAGGCAGCTAGATGTCGGGTCCCCTACAGGTGGGACTCTTCCCTCAGGTTGATAGTTATGGTGGGGTTGTGCAGGGATGCAATCAAATAACTCAGTCTCACACATAGAAGCTTCTTTCCATACCTTTTACTTCAAGTTGTTCAGGCAGGTCCCAGGGAGGCTGTTCGGGGTGGATGAATGCACGTAGCGGTAACAGTTGAGCAGGTTACAGGCCTCCTTCTCTTTCCAGATGATGAGTGAGTCCAAGCTTGCCTGTAGCTAAGTTAACTCTATAGTTTTCAGCTTTTCCCACTAGCTGTACTGCCCGGCCGGTTTTGTGATAGAGCCTTATAAGTGGTGAACTAAGTACTTTCTTTTGCCGCGCGCCGGACTCAGAAGTCTTGTTCTCCTGACTCGGTTACGTACTGGCACTCTAAGGGCGGCTTTCTGCAACCTAAGGTCCAGTAAGACTCTGGCTTTTCTATCACTATGCCTGGAGCTATAGTGACGCTTCGGTCCCCAGTGACCGGTGACAATGTGCAGGATAATCCGATCCTTAAGGCACTTCTGTATCCTTCCTACTATGCCCTTCGCCCTGCTTCTGCTTTCAATGTAGCACTGAAGCGTGAAGATAGAAAGTCAGTTTTCTTCCTTGGTCTCACTGAGTAACTCTCAGTTTCCTCAAAGTTCAGACTGAGTAAAAGGTAACTCTGACTAGACTCGGGATGATAACTAGTCATCCGTTACTAGACTCCACTTCGTTGAATTGGCAGGAACTAATCTTCTGCTCAACCAGAGCTCTGACAGGAATCCTCACTGTCTAAGAAGAACTAGCCCTGACTGCTCTGTACGATGACAGGAAGCTAGACTGACTCTCCCCTATGCTACACGTCACTCCCCTATACACCCCTGTGGGTGTGTCTGAAGTGTAAGTGAGTGTCAAGCTTTAACTGTTACCTTACTGTGCATTCTCCAGATCCTGTGTGCCTTACATACCAGGGCTACACATTCCCCCTTGGTAAAATACAGCACTCCCGGGCTGTGAAATATAAGAAGAAAGACATTTTGTTTTCTATTTAAACAAGTAACATTTTAAACTCTTCCCATCAGGGAGGTACGGGTTTCTTGAACGTTGCATTATAACAATAGGCATAGAAAAATACAAAATACTAAATAGACATTTTCATATAAATAGATGACAATATTCTTGTGAAGGACCCGCACCAAACCTTCAACGTGGGTCCTGGGTGGGCTGCAGGACATCTGAATGCAGACCTCACTCAGTGCCTCACCACACGGGTTTTATGTTCAGAGGTAGTTGAGGTGGTTTCATGTAAAACCAATATAATGCACCTTAGTGCAACTATTTACAGAGATAAGTTCTGGGCTGGCACAGTCCTCAGCCTCAAAGTCCATGGCATAATAAAAGACATATATATATACATATTTCAAGTATGCATCATACTCCTATAACTTTTACTTTACCCAACAGGGCATTTTACTCATTATATATAAAACCAGGTAAACCCTAACATAGCAATAAAGTGCAAAACAGCAATTATTTCTTTTATCAAAACTTTCTACATTTTCTTTGTTGCGGTAAACCCTGTCTGGGTCCTACCGTTCTTCACATTTTCTTGCAGGCTTCCATTATACTTTTCATCCCGGGGGCTGGAACAATACGATGATCCTTAGACCCCATGACCAACAAGTCGTGACCTGCTATCAGGGTTTGGGTCGCTACAGTCCTCGTGCGAACCACTAGGGGCGCAACGGGTATGTCATCCTTGTGAGACGCCAATTGCGTCGCAGTTTGCGTTGCAGGTAGCGATTCAGCTGTAACCGCAGTTTGCGATGTAGATTGGGTCGCAGGTTGCGATGTAGTAGGAGGACAAGGCAGTGAAGAATATGCAGGCGGTGCTTCGAACTGCGAGGGACATTCAGGGGGCGATGCCGGGGCACGGCCTGGTGCAGCGGAAGCTCGGGACTGTGATGCGCTGGCAATGGTGACGTTACCTGCGTCAGGGACGGGGTCTCGGACGATTGTGACATTAAGGGCATACCATCCCTTCATACCCCAGTGCCGTGTGTAGGTGACGATGTCTCCATTAACTAGGTCCCTTCCCGGATGGCCTTGTGGTAGGTGGAACTCTACGTCGCGTCGGCTCACAAATACGCCTGGGTAAAGTCCCGGTTCCCGGATAAAACCCCAGCCCTTGCGGAACTGGAATTCGGTGACGCACCCCTGACGTCGTGGTTCCCTCCGGGTACCTTTATCGCGGCGAACGGTCTCCTTGTCCGCGATGAGCTCTGCATGCTGCCGCTGTCGGTTTCGCTGCACTTCCCGCTCTTCCTCTTGCCGGCGTCGCTGTTCCTCTTCGCGACGCTGCCACTCACGTTCCCACTGGGCGGTGTAGGCGACGTCATCCAGGCGCGCCATCTCATCCCAATCGACGTCTGGTAATGATAGACAGGACCCCTCCGGTGTCCCTACCGGGGATCGATCATCTGCTGCGGCCTCCTGGCCGGGCGGGCGTTCCGGAACTGGCGGTACCTCCTCAACCTCCTTCGCTTCCACCGTTCCATCGGTAGGTTCAGGGTCGGTCCTTTTGGGGTAGCCTCCGGTTGCTCCTTAGCCTTGGGCAGCAGAAGTCTTGGTAGTTCAAATCGTGGGGGGTCGTCGAGGGGAGAGAACACCGCGTCCCACAGCCGCCGCTGTATCAGGGTACGCCGGCGTCTCTCGATCTCCTCCATGCCAGGTTGTTGCGAAATCATCTTCTTTAACCTGGCATTTTCCTCTCCAATCTCCAGCAAGGCTTGCTGCAGGTGCAGGACCACAGATGGTTCTGGTTCTAGTGGCAGCTTGGCTGGGGAACGGGGCCTGCCTTCCACCGCTTCCTTGCTCGGCTGCACACGTCCTGCCTCCATGATGTTCCAGAACACTCTCTCTTCTTCTTTTAGAGCCGTCCGGTCTCTTCCGTGGAGGCGGGGTTTGCGTCTCCTCCTCTTCGCAGGGAAGGTGAAGAGGAGGCGGACCTCCTTTGCTGTAGGGCAGGATCGCATGTTGTAATAGCACTTTGAGAGGGCAGGCATTCTCTTCGCGCCACAGGGGGGCACACGCCCACGAATCCACGCCCACCTTCTTCTCCAGCGCCTGAGGGCGCGAATTTGGCGGCAAAATGGCGGATTTTAGCGCCAAAAATAGCAAACCGTCCTTTTCCACAAAAACACCTCCACAGGCACACAGGGCTCGCAATTTTGCGAGTTTCGCATCCTGTTCGTGACGCCAAGTTTGTCTTGACCCGCCACCACAATTGTGGATTACCAGAGCAATGGGGTACTCAGAGCCGAGCCCATGGAAGTCTATGGGGTTTTCACAGGTAGCGCTGGCTCGGTCTGTGGCCCTGGCGGTCAGGCGTATGTTGGGGGAATATTTACAGGGGATAGGTATATATACAGTTTGTGACGCCACCTGTAGTTCTCTGATCACTAAGACCAGCGCTGCTGTAGATCTCTGAGGGGATGGTGAGGCAGCTAGATGTCGGGTCCCCTACAGGTGGGACTCTTCCCTCAGGTTGATAGTTATGGTGGGGTTGTGCAGGGATGCAATCAAATAACTCAGTCTCACACATAGAAGCTTCTTTCCATACCTTTTACTTCAAGTTGTTCAGGCAGGTCCCAGGGAGGCTGTTCGGGGTGGATGAATGTGTCTTGACCCGCACCACAATTGTGGTTTACCAGAGCAATGGGGTACTCAGAGCCGAGCCCATGGAAGTCTATGGGGTTGTCACAGGTAGCGCTGGCTCGGTCTGTGGCCCTGGCGGTCAGGCGTATGTTGGGGGAATATTTACAGGGGATAGGTATATATACAGTTCGTGACGCCACCTGTAGTTCTCTGATCACTAAGACCAGCGCTGCTGTAGATCTCTGAGGGGATGGTGAGGCAGCTAGATGTCGGGTCCCCTACAGGTGGGACTCTTCCCTCAGGTCGATAGTTATGGTGGGGTTGTGCAGGGATGCAATCAAATAACTCAGTCTCACACATAGAAGCTTCTTTCCATACCTTTTACTTCAAGTTGTTCAGGCAGGTCCCAGGGAGGCTGTTCGGGGTGGATGAATGCACGTAGCGGTAACAGTTGAGCAGGTTACAGGCCTCCTTCTCTTTCCAAATGATGAGTGAGTCCAAGCTTGCCTGTAGCTAAGTTAACTCTATAGTTTTCAGCTTTTCCCACTAGCTGTACTGCCCGGCCGGTTTTGTGATAGAGCCTTATAAGTGGTGAACTAAGTACTTTCTTTTGCCGCGCGCCGGACTCAGAAGTCTTGTTCTCCTGACTCGGTTACGTACTGGCACTCTAAGGGCGGCTTTCTGCAACCTAAGGTCCAGTAAGACTCTGGCTTTTCTATCACTATGCCTGGAGCTATAGTGACGCTTCGGTCCCCAGTGACCGGTGACAATGTGCAGGATAATCCGATCCTTAAGGCACTTCTGTATCCTTCCTACTATGCCCTTCGCCCTGCTTCTGCTTTCAATGTAGCACTGAAGCGTGAAGATAGAAAGTCAGTTTTCTTCCTTGGTCTCACTGAGTAACTCTCAGTTTCCTCAAAGTTCAGACTGAGTAAAAGGTAACTCTGACTAGACTCGGGATGATAACTAGTCATCCGTTACTAGACTCCACTTCGTTGAATTGGCAGGAACTAATCTTCTGCTCAACCAGAGCTCTGACAGGAATCCTCACTGTCTAAGAAGAACTAGTCCTGACTGCTCTGTACGATGACAGGAAGCTAGACTGACTCTCCCCTATCCTACATGTCACTCCCCTATACACCCCTGTGGGTGTGTCTGAAGTGTAAGTGAGTGTCAAGCTTTAACTGTTACCTTACTGTGCATTCTCCAGATCCTGTGTGCCTTACATACCAGGGCTACACATTCCCCCTTGGTAAAATACAGCACTCCCGGGCTGTGAAATATAAGAAGAAAGACATTTTGTTTTCCATTTAAACAAATAACATTTTAAACTCTTCCCATCAGGGAGGTACGGATTTCTTGAACGTTGCATTATAACAATAGGCATAGAAAAATACAAAATACTAAATAGACATTTTCATATAAATAGATGACGATATTCTTGTGAAGGACCCGCACCAAACCTTCAACGCGGGTCCTGGGTGGGCTGCAGGACATCTGAATGCAGACCTCACTCAGTGCCTCACCACACGGGTTTTATGTTCAGAGGTAGGTGTGCTGGTAGAGAATGCACAAAGTGCAACTATATACAAGATCAGTTCTTGGGCTGGCTCAGTCCTCAGCCTCAGAGTCCATTATGAAACATTTTCAAGTAATTTACATATCATAACAATACTTTATACAATTATCCATACTTAGTAAACTAGTTTGCTAGGACTACTTTTGATAACGAATAGGTATCTTCCCTTTCGTTGTACGTTCTGATCTACGTGGAGTAGCTTCAGGTATATTAATCTCTAACCCAACTGTTCTACGTAACGGCAAACTATAGAACTGCCTCAATCTTTCTATGGATCTGGCAAGCGTACTGATGGCTGGGCGGTGTGAGTCAGCTTCACCAGGGGTTCCCATAGCATGGGGCGCTGCTTCCGATGATTCTTCCTCATGAGGTTCCGCAGGTTGGGGTGCTGCTGGAGTAGGTAACTCCTGAACTGGCTCAACTGGCACCATGGGCACAACTTGTCAGGAGTCGAACCCAGTACCTCTTGTCCACTGGCCAGCAGCTCTACCATCTGAGCTATTCTGCTGGCTGCAAAGTTCCTTGCTGAACCCAGATACCATTGACTGTTCTTCCTGATTGGCTACACCTAGTGCTCTCTTGATTGGGCCTCTGATTGCCAATTACACACCCTATATAAACCTGGCCCTGTGGGTGTGTCATTGCGAGATTATTGTGCTTCCAGCCTTGTAGCTTTCTGCTGTTCTGCTGTACAAACAAGCTCTCTGTACGACCTCCTGCTGCCCTCTACGTTATCTGCTGCTCCTCTGCTACAACTGCCTTTCCTGTGTACCGACCTCCGGCTGCCACCTGACTACGTTATTTGCCTGCTTCCCTGCTACAAACACTGCTTTCCTGTGTACCGACCTCGGCCTGCCTTCTGACTACGCTACCTGCCTCTGCTTTCCCTAGTGTTTGCAGTAACATCGGCTCCAACCCAGACGGGATCCTGACAGAATAATCTCGCGCCAAAATGGAGTCCGCTGTGAACACCCTGAGGCGGCAAGTTACGGAGCTTCAAAGTTTTTGTACTGACTCTCAAGGAAAATATGCCAAGTTACAAACTGATTTCACGGCGATACAACAGGAAGTAATTGAGCTACAAAAACAACTACTGGACGTGCGCAATTCAGGGTCCGAATCAAATGCGCGGCTGCCGCTGCCTGCAAAGTTCAGTGGGGATCGCAAGCAGTACCGAGGATTCCTCAATCAATGCCGCATATACTTCCAGATGCAACCTGCTCCCTTTACCAGTGAGAGGAAGAAAGTTTTTTTCATGATAAATCTCCTGACGGATGAAGCTCTTGCTTGGGCTTCACCTTATGTAGAAAAGGACTATGCCCTCCTTAATGACCTGGAAGCTTTCATCGCAGCTATGAATCAAGTTTTTGATGACCCATACCGCTGTGCCACAGCAGAAACCAAATTACATAATTTGCGCCAAGGACGTTGCTCTGTTGCGGAATATACATCGGAGTTCCGTCGCTGGGTGGCCGACACCACCTGGAATCCAGCGGCCCAGAGAAGTCAATTTCGACGAGGGTTATCAGAACCAGTGAAAGACGAGCTTGCCAGGGTTGAGACCCCTGATCAGTTGGAGGACTTTATTCAACTATGTATCCGGATTGACCAGAGACTTACTGAAAGGAGAAAGGAGAGACTGCGAGCACTTGGGAATAGCCCTGGCTTCTCATTTTCAGCATCAGACCACCAAGAAAAGACGCAAGTTGTGTCTGAACCGATGCAGATCGACGTCATCCGAAGACCACTCTCTGCACAGGAGAAGGAGAGGCGACGTGCAGAACATCTCTGCCTCTATTGTGGGGACCCTGGACACTATGCCATCAACTGTCCTAACAAAAGGACTATAGCCTTTACCAACAACAGGTCTGCCAGCAATACGGACTTTTCTCAGCAGTCGGATTCCATCTTGCAGACTATCTCATCAGTAACGCCAGAAATAGACAAAATACATACCACATCATCTCATTTTGTAATCCCCATTCAGGTTGTAATGGGCACCCAAAAAATACAATGCTCTGCCCTGTTGGATTCGGGAGCAGGAGGAAATTTTATGGACTTAAAATTTACACGTGATAATGATATTTCCAGTAGGACCAAATCCACACCAATTGAAATGGAAACTGTGGATGGATCACCTTTGTCTTCTGGACCTGTCACGCATGAGACAATCGAACTGGAGATTTGTATCGACCCGGATCATCATGAAGCTGTCAGTTTCCACCTTATTTCATCTCCGAAATTTCCGGTTATTCTAGGGATCCCCTGGTTTTCAGTCCATAACCCTTCTATCAACTGGGCATCAAGGACCATCACCTTTCCATCTGACTACTGTAAGAATAATTGTCATAAGGAACCCCCTGTTCTCCAACAAGTCCAAATCTCTGAGATTTCGCATGAGAAGGAAGAGAAACTACCACCTCAATATCAGCAGTTCTCTGATGTCTGCAGTAAGAAGAAAGCAGATCAATTACCTCCTCACCGTCCTTATGACTGTCCCATTGAATTGCTGCCAGGAGCAACCATTCCATTTGGACGGATTTACAATCTTTCCGAACCTGAATTGAAGGTATTAAGAAAGTTCCTGGATGAAAATTTAGAGAAAGGCTTTATTCGACCTTCCACATCTCCAGCTGGGGCACCCCTGTTCTTTGTTGAAAAGAAAGACTCCACTCTGCGGTCATGTATTGACTACAGAGAGATGAATAATATCACTGTCAAGAATCGCTACCCGCTACCCTTGATTCCTGAACTATTTGAGAGACTCCGTTCTGCGAAAATCTTTACGAAGCTGGATCTTAGAGGGGCTTACAACCTCATACGGATTCGCCCAGGAGATGAGTGGAAGACCGCCTTCAGAACGAGATATGGACATTTTGAATCTCTTGTTATGACCTTTGGCCTTAGCAATGCCCCAGCCACCTTTCAACATTTTATTAATGATGTATTTCGAGATTTCTTGGACCAATTCGTTGTGGCTTATCTCGATGACATTCTTATATTTTCAGACACCTTGGAAGAGCATCGCAGGCACGTCCAGTTAGTCTTGGAACGACTACAGGAGAACCATCTCTACATTAAACTTGAAAAATGTGAGTTTGAACAAACCAGTATCCAATTTCTGGGATATATCATCTCCCAGAAGGTCTGAGCATGGATCCCGGCAAAATCAATGCTGTAGTGGACTGGCCTGTTCCAAGAAATTTAAAAGACGTCCAGCGTTTCATAGGATTTGCAAATTTTTACCGAAAATTTATAAAGAACTTTTCACGGATCATACTACCAATTACTACACTAACAAAAAAGACAAAAGCATTTTTCTGGTCTCCAGAGGCACAGGAGGCTTTTGACAAGTTGAAAACTCTTTTTACGTCTGCTCCATTGTTAGTACACCCAAATCCTGAATTGCCATTTACTGTCGAAGTGGACGCCTCGGACTCTGCAGTGGGAGCTATTCTGTCTCAGCGAGTTGGGGACAAGATGCAACTTCACCCATGTGCGTTTCTTTCCCACACCATGTCATCTGCAGAAAAGAACTACGACATTGGTAATAAAGAACTGTTAGCCATTAAAGTTGCCTTCTCCGAGTGGAGACATCTTCTGGAAGGTGCCAATCACCCTGTGACTGTCCTCACGGACCACAAGAATCTTGAATTCCTCCGTACAGCAAAAAGATTGTCTGCAAGACAAGCACGATGGGCCTTATTTTTCTCAAGATTCAATTTTATAATCTCTTACCGGCCTGGTTCAAGGAATGGCAAGGCTGACGCCCTGTCCAGGATGTGTTCGGAACCTCAGGAGAGGTCTAGTAATGATGATACAATTCTAGGCCCTAAAAATTTTTTGGGAATATTGCACTCTAGAGGACTAGGTAATAGAATTAAAGATGGATATCAAGAGGACTCTTTCCTTAACCATCCTTCGGAAGACGTCGATCTTTCATTCAAAGAGGGGTTTTGGATGCAGAAACACCAAATATATGTACCTGAATCTTCTCGCCTTGAAGTCCTCAAAAGTGTCCATGATTCTAAACTGGCAGGACATCCTGGAGTTGCAAAAACACAAGACTTACTACTTCGTTCTTTTGGTGGCCTAATTGTAGGAAGGACGTGAGGAAATATGTTTCAACCTGTTTAACATGCGCACGAAACAAGACCCCACGATCGTCTCCTCTAGGACTCTTGCAACCACTCCCAGTTCCATCCAGGCCTTGGGGATCTATTTCCATGGATTTTATTGTGGAACTACCCCCTTCCAAACAGATGACCGTCATCCTTGTCATAGTGGACCGACTCACAAAAATGGCCCACTTTATTCCAACTGAAGGAATTCCTACTGCTGAAAAAACTGCAGAACTGATGATCAAAGAAGTATTCAGGTTACATGGAATTCCTGACAGCGTGGTGTCTGACAGAGGCGTTCAGTTTACGTCAAAATTTTGGAAGAGTTTCTGTACAGCCTTGGGAGTCACGGTGAATCTTTCTACCGCTTTCCATCCTCAGTCCAATGGCCAGACGGAGAGAACGAACCAGACTTTGGAGCAATACCTCCGTTGCTTCATTTCCTATCTTCAGGATGACTGGGTGGACTATTTACCAACAGCAGAGTTTGCCTACAACAACTCCATACATAGCGCTACATCTCAAACCCCATTTTTTGCTAATTATGGAGTACATCCAGTATTTATCCCTAATCTGCCAGTGAACACTCCCATTCCTGCTGTTAATGACAGGCTTACAAAATTACAGGAATCCCAGAAGGAATTATCAGAGATATTGCTCAAGACCCAGGAAGAATATAAGGAAGCAGCAGATAAACATCGGAGAGTGCCCCCTGCTCTTCAGGTTGGAGACAAAGTTTGGCTGTCCACTAAAAACCTTAAGACACATGTGCCATCCTCCAAATTGGGTCAGAAATTCATTGGACCTTTTCAAATTTCTGCAAAAATTAACCAGGTTGCTTTTCGTTTAAAACTTCCCAACAATCTAAAGATTCATCCAGTGTTTCACATATCCTTGCTCAAACCCTTCTGTGAAAACCCGTTTCCAGGAAGAATTCAGCCACCTCCTCCACCAGAAAGGATCCGTGGTGAAGAAGAATACATTGTGGATAAGATTCTGGACTCCCGAAAATTCAGAGGTAAACTGCAGTATCTGGTTGCAGTGGAAGGGTTACGGACCAGAGGAAAATTCATGGGAACCAAGGGACAACGTCCATGCTCCTAGACTAACAAGAGCCTTTCATCAAAGGTACCCGGATAAGCCAGCTCCTGAGATGTCCAGAGGCCATCCTGGAAGGAGGGGAGTACTGTCAGGAGTCGAACCCAGTACCTCTTGTCCACTGGCCAGCAGCTCTACCATCTGAGCTATTCTGCTGGCTGCAAAGTTCCTTGCTGAACCCAGATACCATTGACTGTTCTTCCTGATTGGCTACACCTAGTGCTCTCTTGATTGGGCCTCTGATTGCCAATTACACACCCTATATAAACTGGCCTGTGGGTGTGTCATTGCGAGATTATTGTGCTTCCAGCCTTTAGTCAAGCTCTTTCTCCTGCTGTTCCTGCTGTTACAAACACTGCTCTCCTGTGTACCGACCTCCTGCTGCCACCTGACTACGTTATCTGCCTGCTCCTCTGCTACCGAACTGCCTTTCCTGTGTACCGACCTCCGGCTGCCACCTGACTACGTTATTTGCCTGCTCCCCTGCTACAAACACTGCTTTCCTGTGTACCGACTTCGGCCTGCCTTCTGACTACGCTACCTGCCTCTGCTTTCCCTAGTGTTTGCAGTAACATCGGCTCCAACCCAGACGGGAGACTGACACAACTGGAGGTAGAACTTCCTCTTGTGGCTGATAAAATTGCAACACCGGAATTATTACAGCATCTCCCAGTCTCGGCCAATCTGCAGGGAAATCTCCCAGATCCGTGTGTATGACCTCTTCTTTTCTTTCTTCTTGATTGATGACAGAGTTCTCTTCACGAAACTTTAAGGGTTCTGGACACAATTTCAAATGGTCTCTGGACACAGTGGATATTGTTCTTCCTCCGTCCTTACTGATGATACAAACTTTTCTATTGTCATATTTGGAATCTTGTACGACGTAGGGTTCTTGCTCCCACTGGTTATCCAATTTGTCTGCAGAAGCTTGCTTGAAAGGTTTTTGCTGCCGTCACTGCTGTCTGATCCTTAACTGGTACAACCACCAGAAATCTAGAGTAATGGTCCACCATGGTCAAGGCGCATGAGTATCCAGATCTACTTGGCGACAGTTTGACGTGGTCCAGGGCCACAATCTCCAAGGGACGAGTCGTCCGGATAGGCTGCAGGGGTGCCCTCTGACTACCGTAGTCCTTTCTTCTGAGACCACAGGGTCCACAGCTCCGACACCACCTCTCAATGGAGCTGCGCATCCCTACCCAGTAGAACCGGCACCTCAACAGGGTCTCCAGCTTTCTCCAGCCAAAGTGTCCTGCTTGATCATGGTATGCTTCCAACACCATTTGGACGTCTGCCTTGGGGACCACTATTTGCCAGACCATCTCGTGGGTCCTGGGATTGACGTATCTCCTGCCCCAACTTCTCACGGTATAGGAATAACCTGCTTCTCTCGTTCCACAGGAGCTTGCTGACATAGGTGCATTTTTTCCAAGGAGGAACCTTCCTGTCTTAACAACTCCTTGATACGGCTGACCACTGGATCGCTGTCTTGAGTCTCCTTCCAGCTGTGATGTGGTAAGGGATTTAACGTTGCACCATACTGCTTTCTGTAGACTCGATGCTCGTGGACTACCCCATTTCGATGGAACGCAGGTAGCTCAATTTCTTCCAGGTCGTCCGATTCTTCTTCCGTGTCAGAGTCATGCGGCATTCGGGACAATGCGTCAGCATTAGCATTCTTTCGGCCTGCCCGGTACTTGATAGTAAACTGGTAATTAGACAACCGAGCCATCCAACGCTGCTCCATGGCGCCAACTTGGCCGTTTCCAGGTGCGTTAGCGGGTTGTTGTCTGTGTACGCCATGAACTTGTTGGAGACCAGATAGTGCTTAAATCTTTCAGTAATGGCCCAGACCAGCGCCAGAAACTCCAGCTTGAAGCTGCTATAATTTTCCGGATTCCTCTCAGTTGCCTGAGTTTTCTGCTGGCATAAGCGATGACTTTTTCTTGGCCATTCTGCTTCTGACTGAGAACTGCTCCTAAACCTTCATTACTAGCATCGGTGTACAGCAGGAACGGTTGGCTGTAATCAGGATACGTCAAGATCTCATCGCCTGTAAGGATCTCTTTCATCTTTTGGAATGCTTCAGCCTGTTCCTTACCCCAATTGAAGGGAGGATTTCTGCTCTTTAGGGATTGGCCTACTAGGAGGTCCTGTAGAGGCGCTGCCTTCTTCGTGTAATCTTTCACGAACCTTCTGTAGTAACCCGTTAGTCCCAGGAACTGTCGCACTTCCTTGAGGTTCTTCGGCTCCGGCCACTTCTGGATGGCAGTGACTTTCTCCGGGTCCGGCGCTATTTCCTTCCGAACTGACGATGTGCCCCAAATATTGTACCTTCTGTTTGAGTAGATGGCATTTTGAGGGTTTCAACTTCATCCCGTACCTGGACAGGGACTCAAATACTTCTGCCAGGTGCTTCAGATGGTCCTCATATGTCTTGGAGTACACGATGACGTCGTCTAAGTATAGCAGCACGGTTTCAAAATTGAGATGTCCCAGGCAGTTCTCCATCACTCTCTGAAATGTTCCTGGGGCACTGCTGAGCCCAAACGGCATTCTGTCGAACTCACAGAGCCCCATTGGGGTGGTGAAAGCCGTTTTCCTCACGATCCTCCTCAGCCACAGCTACTTGCCAGTATCCACTAGTCAGATCGAGGTAGAAAAGTAGTTAGCCGTTTTCAGAGCACCAATGATCCTCTATACGTGGTAGCGGGTATGCGTCCTTGTGTGTTATGCGGTTCACCTGCCTGTAATCCACACACATTCTCAAGCTACCATCTTTCTTTCTAACCAGGACTAGAGGTGCTGCCCAGGGACTACAACTATCCCTGATTACTCCGGCTTCTTTCATATCTCGCAAACATTCCTTAGCCTTCTGATAATGGGCTGGGGGTATAGGCCTATACCGCTCTTTGATGGGAGGATGACTGCCTGTAGGGATATGATGTTGTACTCCCTTAATTATCCCAAAATCAAGTGGATTCTTGCTAAATACTTGGGCGTACTCTTGCACCACCCGTAATACCCCTTGCTTCTGGTGAGCGGGAGTGGTGTCCGTCCCAACATGGAGCTGCTGACCCATTCCGCCACCTGGGTTGCTGGGTCATTGTCCTCCGCTATCTGGCAGGAGTCTAAGGACTCAGCCGGGAGAATAGAATTATTGTCGACAGCATGTAGTTTAGCAATGGTTGCATAACGGGGTAAGTTTACCTCATCATCTCCCCAATTGAGAAGCCGTACCGGAACTCTTCCATTCACCACTTCCACTAAACCCCCTATCATCATAAGTGTAGGTCTATGTTCTGAATGGTGGGGTTCTACTACAGCTTGGTAGTTCTGTCCTCTCAGGCCTATGGCTGCCCTGCACCAGATTATCATTTCACTCATTGGGGGTATCACAATGGGATTCGAGTCAGTGACCCGTACATTACCAATTTCGCCGTCTGTAAGCTTCGCTTGCTGCTGACACACCAGGGCCCGGATCTCTCTTTGGATTACTCCGTTCTGCCTTGGTCGGGCAATCTCAGCGAGCTGTTGGAGTAAGAACACAACTTCTCCCAAACAATTACTGATAATGTTAGTACCCAAAAATTATATTTAAACCGTTCTCACTCATTTACAGTCTTTACTACCAGAAGCCCTGGTCCTTCAATTCCTCTCTGTCCACTTCACATCCACACATTTGGTCCCGAGTACTTCTACAGGAAGACCATTAGAAGCGTACACGGTAAAGTCAGGGCTCGGAGGTTTAAGACTATCTATAGACCAGAACTTCGTATATAGGGCATCAGGTATTAGGGTCACCTGAGACCCAGTGTCTAACAATGCCGGAACAGCAATACCATCCAGATGATAGACAGGTAGGGTCGTCCCACCCACATACCTGCGGTTCCAGTCTAGGGGGCCTGACGGGTCTCCTCCTGGGTGTTGGCCCTCGGACCCAGGTTCTGCCCATTTAAAGGACACTGTGGAGACATATGACCTTTCCGGTTGCATCGGTAACAGGTGATCTCCCGACGAGGAGGGTGTTGATCAGAGGTCGCTCCTGGGGTGGCGTTGTCCTCCTCCGGGGAGGCGACGTCTTCCTTCTTCTCCAGTTCATCCACGGGACGTCTCTGGGCAGCTAATAAGATCTTCCCTTCTTCCTCTTTCCGCAGCTGCAGGGCACTCATCACAGCAGCCAGATTTTTTAGTCAGCTGGCGCACCCTCTGAGCGCAGACAGTCCAATTCACTAGGGGGTGTCACCTGCGTTTTGGTTTCGGCCACTAGCGAGGAAAAGGGGGTTGCCGCCGGCTCCAGAGTGACTTCACCCTGACGATGTTGGGTTGCCACCTCAGGTTTTGCCCAGGGGCCGCAGCCCTTTTATTGCCATGTCCTTTAGGGCATCAAGGTAGCATCAGGGTGATCTAAAGACCACCAATTCACAGTTCTGCGTTCCGCTTGGGACCTCAGTCCCTGCACAAATTGTTCTTTCAGCATCTTATTTTCATCAATGACACTTTGGTATTAACCTGCTTGAGGCTCTCAGGGCCCCTTGTAGTCGGCAGGCATAGTCCCTTATGCTGTCACTTGGTTGCTGTGAACAGTTATAGAATGCCATCCGGAGATCTGTTTCGGTGCGATCTTCAAAAATGGCCTGTAACTTTAAGAGGATTGCAGGCACCAACTCCTGGTCCGTGGTAGCCCAAGTCTCCACTTCTCTCTCAGCAGCGCCAGTTAGCTGCCCTATTAATACTGCAGCTTTTTGCCTCTCAGACATAGAGTACATTTCCGGGACACTGCATATCTTCCGTTTGAATCCTGCTAAAGTGCCTGGCTCGCCGCTGTACTGGGAAGCCATTTCGCCCCAGCATATATGGAAGCGTTAGTGGCATGAGCGGGACCACCGGACTGAGTGCTGGGCCTGCGCCCCCCATCTGGCGCTACAACGCCCCCGGGGTTGCGGAGTCGTGGGTCCTCCGGCTGGGGCCGCACTGTCGGCCGGTTGTTGCAACATATTCGCCCCCTTGGTTTTAAACGAGCCTACCGGTTTCAGAAGCTGCTATTTCCCAGGCACAGCAGTAAGGAACAGGACCTTCGTCGCAGGCGCTCTGATGTCAGAGCGTTCACTTCCTGTTGCAGGACCTGCCGCTGAGTCCGAGCCGGGGCGAGTCCAAGACTTTGCGCGCTCCTTCAGGTACGCCCACCTTCTTCTCCAGCGCCTCAGGGCGCGAATATGGCGGCAAATATGGGGGTTTATTTGGCGCCAAACAATAGCAACAGTCTTTTTAAAACCAAAACACTCCACAGGCACACAGGGCTCGCAATTCTGCAAGTTTCGGATCCTGTTCGTGACGCCAAGTTTGCCCTTGACCCGCACCACAATTGTGGTTTACCAGAGCAATGGGGTACTCAGAGCCGAGCCCATGGAAGTCTAGGGGTTGTCACGGGTAGCGCTGGCTCGGCCCTGTGGCCCTGGCGGTCAGGCGTATGTTAGGGGGGGATATTTACAGGGGATAGGAAATATATACAGTTCGTGACGCCACCTGTATTCTCTGATCACTAAGACCAGCGCTGCTGTAGATCTCTGAGGGATGTGAGGCAGCTAGATGTCGGGTCCCCTACAGGTGGGACTCTTCCCTCAGTCGATAGTCATGGTGGGGTTGTGCAGGCATGCAATTAAATAACTCAGTCTCACACATAGAAGCTTCTTTTCCATACCTTTTACTTCAAGTTGTTCAGGCAGGTCCAGGGAGCTGTTCGGGGTGGAATGAATGCACGTAGCGGTAACGTGAGCAGGTACAGGCCTCCTTCTCTTTCCAAAATGATGAGTGAGTCCAAGCTTGCCTGTAGCTAAGTTAACTCTATAGTTTTCAGCTTTTCCCACTAGCTGTACTGCCCGGCCGGTTTTGTGATAGAGCCTTATAATGGTGAACTAAGTACTTTCTTTTGCCGCGCGCCGGACTCAGAAGTCTTGTTCTCCTGACCGGTTACGTACTGGCACTCTAAGGGCGGCTTTCTGCACCTAAGGTCCAGTAAGACTCTGGCTTTTTCTATCCCCTATGCCGGAGCTATAGTGACGCTTCGGGCCCCAGTGACCGGTGACAATGTGCAGGATAATCCGATCCTTAAAGGGACTTCTGTATCCTTCCTACTATGCCCTTCGCCCTGCTTCTGCTTTCAATGTAGCAACTGAACGTGAAGATAGAAAGTCAGTTTTCTTCCTTGGTCTCACTGAGGGAACTCTCAGTTTCCTCAAATTCAACTGAGTAAAAGGTAAATCTGACTAGACTCAGGATGATAACTAGTATCCGTTACTAGACTCCACTTCGTTGAATTGGCAGGAACTAATCTTCTGCTCAACCCGAGCTCTGACAGGAATCCTCACTGTCTAAGAAGAACTAGTCCTGACTGCTCTGTACGATGACAGAAGCTAGACTGACTCTCCCCTATCCTACACGTCACTCCCCTATACACCCCTGTGGGTGTGTTGAAGTGTAAGTGAGTGTCAAGCTTTAACTGTTACCTTACTGTGCATTCTCCAGATCCTTTTGTTCCTTACATACAGGGCTACACAAATGCAGTAGCGGTAACAGTTAGCAGGTTACAGGGCCCCCTTCTCTTTCCAGATGTGAGTGGTCCAAGCTTCCGTAGCTAAATTTAAATCTATAGTTTTTTAGCTTTTTCCCCCCCACTTATGGCCCGGCCGGTTTTTTTGTAGAGCCCTTTTAAGTGGGGAACTAAATCTTTTTTTTGCCGCGCGCCGGACTCAGAAGTCTTGTTCTCCTGACTCGGTTACTACTGGCACTCTAAGGGGGGCTTTCTGCAACCTAAGGTCCAGTAAGACTCTGGCTTTTCTATCACTATGCCTGGAGCTATAGTGACGCTTCGGTCCCCAGTGACCGGTGACAATGTGCAGGATAATCCGATCCTTAAGGCACTTCTGTATCCTTCCTACTATGCCCTTCGCCCTGCTTCTGCTTTCAATGTAGCACTGAAGCGTGAAGATAGAAAGTCAGTTTTCTTCCTTGTCTCACTGATAACTCTCAGTTTCCTCAAAGTTCAGACTGAGTAAAAGTAACTCTGACTAGACTCGGGATGATAACTAGTCATCCGTTACTAGACTCCACTTCGTTGAATTGGCAGGAACTAATCTCTGCTCAACCAGAGCTCTGACAGGAATCCTCACTGTCTAAGAAGAACTAGCCCTGACTGCTCTGTACGATGACAGGAAGCTAGACTGACTCTCCCCTATGCTACACGTCACTCCCCTATAACACCCCTGTGGGTGTGTCTGAAGTGTAAGTGAGTGTCAAGCTTTAAAATGTTACCTTACTGTCATTCTCCAGATCCTGTGTGCCTTACATACCAGGGCTACACAGATTCAATGTGAAGTTCTGGCAACGCCCACAGGGCTGGGGAACTTTATATATGAGCTGCTTCACAGCGATAGGGTGGAGCAGTAATTCTAGTAAACACCCAATCCACATAAAACAGGACGGTGTGGGCCGCGCCCCCTAAACAGAGCCAGACAGCTCAACACAGAGGGAACCCATCAATGGCTGCTGCCACACACGTAGTAAGTCATAGAATCATAGAATCATAGAATCATAGAATGGTAGAGTTGGAAGGGACCTCCTGGGCCTTCTGGTCCAACCCCCTGCTCAAAGCAGGATTCTCTAAATCAACCCAGACAGATGTCTATCCACCCTCTGTTTGAAGACTTCCATTGAAGGAGAACTCACCACCTCTTGTGGCAGCCTGTTCCACTCATTGATCACCCTAACTGTCAAAAAGTTTTTTCTAATATCTAATCGTGTCTCCTCCCATTCAGTTTCATCCCATGCTTCTAGTCTTTCCTTGTGCAAATGAGAATAAAGATGATCCTTCTACAATGTGACAAACCCTTGAGATATTTGTAGACAGCTATTAAGTCTCCTCTCAGTCTTCTTTTTTGCAAGCTAAACATTCCCAAATCCTGCAAACCGTTCCTCATAGACATGGTTTGCAGACCGGTCACCATTCTGGTGGCTCTTCTCTGAACTTGCTCCAGTTTGTTGATGTCTTTTTTAAAATGTGGTGCCCAAACTGGACACAGAATTCCAGATGAGGTCTGACCAAAGAGGAGTAGAGGGCAATAATGACCTCACGTGATCTAGACTGTTGCTTCTGTGGATACATCCTAGAATTGCTTTTCCTTTTTTTGCTGCTGCATCCACTGTTGGGCTCATGTTAAGTCTGTGATCAATTAGTATACCCAATCTTTTCACATGTGCTGTTACTTAGCCCTATTCCTCCCATTTTGTATATGCTTTTTTCATTTTTATTGCCCAGATGTAGTACTTTTCATTTTTCCCTGTTAAAATCCATTCTGTTAGTTGCTGCCCACTGCTCCAGTTTATGTATATCTTTTTGAATCCTCCTCTCTCTTCTCTAGTATTAGCTACCCCTCCTAGCTTTGTGTCATCAGCAAATTTGATCAGTTTTACCCTCAATTCCTTCATCTAAATCATTGATAAAGATGTTGAACAATACAGGGCCCAAAACAGAGCCTTGTGGTACCCCACTTGAGACATTCTTCCAACTGGATGTGCAGCCATTTACAACCACTCTTTGGTCCGATCACTAAGCCAGTTATGAATCCACCTAACAGTTGCCTTGTCCATTCCATACTTAGTCATTTTTTCAATAAGGATTGTGTGAGATACTTTGTCAAATGCTTTGCTGAAGTCAAGATATACTATATCTACAGCATTTTCCCTGATCCACCCAATCAGTGATTCTGTCATAGAAGGAAATTAATTAGTCTGACATGACTTATTAGTTACAAACCCATGCTGACTCTGTTTAATCACTTCATTCTTATCCAGGTACTTGCATACATGTTCTTTAATAATTTGTTCAAAGATCTTTCCTGGTATAGAAGTTCAACTCACCGGCCTGTAGTTCCCTGGGTCCACCTTCTTCCCCTTTTTGAAGATAGGAACAACATTTGCTCTTCTCCAGTCTTCTGGGACTTCTCCTGTTCTCCAAGAATTTTCAAAGATTATGGACATGGTTCAAGAATTTCTTCTGCTATCTCCTTCAGTTACCCTGGGGTGTAATTCATCTGGACCTGGAGACTTGAATTCATTTATGTTAGCTAAGTGTTTCCTCACTGTCTTTCTGTTTATAGATATCCTGGATTCTTCTATTCCTTTAATAGGACAGTGAAGATCAGTTGATGTTACATTTCCTTTCTGAGAGAAAACAGATGCAAAATAGGAATTTAAAAGTTCAGCCTTCTCAACATCCTGACTTACCATTTCATCATTTTCATCCTGTAAAAATCCTATACCATCTTTGACTTTTCTTTTACTTTTGACGTATCCCCAAAATCCTTTTTGTTGCTTTTGACGTCACTTGCAAGCCTTAATTCATTGTCAGCTTTAGATAATCTGATTTGTGCCCTGCAGGTTCTGCAGACGGCATTATATTCTTCTTTAGATATGCCTCCCTCTTTCCATTTGATAAACATTTCTTTCTTCCTTTTTAGCATGTGTTTAAGTTCTATGTTCATCCATCCTGGTTTCCTTAAATGCTTCCCATTCTTCCCTCTTTTTGGAATTGTTAACGATTGTGCTTTGAGAATCTCATTTTTCAAGATTTTCCATCCTTCCTGGACTTTTTTGTCCTTAAGGATATCCAGCCATTGGATCCCTCCAATTCTCTTTCTGAGTTCCTTAAAATCTGCCTTTCAGAAATCTAACCTTGACGTCTGAGTCTTCACAGGTCTTCCTCCTCTTGTTATCCAAAATTCTAAAATAGCATGGTCACTACCTCCTAGAGTCCCAGATTACTCTTACCTCCTCCACCATTTCCTCCCTGTTTATGAGGATTAGATCCAAGGTAGCAGATCCCCTTGTTTCTCCATTACCTTTTGGAAGATAAAGTTGTCAGCAAGAGAGGATAAGAAATTTCCTGGACCTGTTAGTTTTGCCTGAGAGACATTCCCAACAAATGTCTGGATAGTTGAAATCTCCCATGACCACTATGTCATATTTTTTGGAGAACTTGGCCATTTGATGCATAAAGAGTTCATCCATATCTTCAGCTTGCACAGGCGGCCTGTAGTAAATGCCTACAATGGTGTCCTTTCCATTGTTCTGTCCTTGTATTCTTACCCAAACAGTTTCCACAGAACTCCCAGTCTCTGAAGCGTCAATCTCTGTGCAGATATACGCTTTTTCTAACATACAATGCAACACCTCCTCCTCGTTTATCAAGTCTGTTTCTTGCAAATAAGTTGTATCCTTCTAGCCTTGTATTCCAATCATGTGTATCGTCCCACCAAGTCTCCCGTGATTCCAATGACATCATATTTCTTCTCCTGCGTTAGTAGCTCCAGTTCTCCTTGTTTGTTGCCCATGCTTTGTGCATTCGTATAGAAACACTTAGTTTGTGATTGGTTTTCTCTTCCTTCAATATTTTATTATGTAAATTTTTTTGTCTTTGTTCTTCCCCTTCACTTCTAATAGCAGAAATCTCAATAGTATTTGTCAAGTGTAGGCTTTTGCTGGCGTTTTGCTTCCCTTCCCACATTGTTCTAGTTTAAAGCTCTCCTGATGAGTGTAAGCAAGGCGACTTCCAAATACATGTTTTCCAGTCTTCGTAAGGTGCACCCCATCTCTAGCAAGTAGTCCATCGTATAGGTAATTCACTCCGTGATCCAGAAATCCAAATCCTTGCTGACGGCACCATCGACGTAGCCAGTTGTTCACCTGCAGAATCTTATTCCACCTCCTTGTTCCATGGCCATCCACTGGGAGGATGGAAGAGAAGACCACCTGCGCTCCCAGTTCTTTCACTTTCTTACCTAAGTTTTCAAAGTCACTGCAGATGGTTTCCAGGTCGTTTCTAGCGGTGTCATTTGTCCCCACATGTATTAGCAGGAATGGGTAGTCATCTTTAGGTCTGAAGAGTCCTGATATCCTGTCAGACACATCTTTAATTTTTGCACCTGGAAGACAGCACATTTCTCTTGAGGTTATATCCGTCTGCAGATAGCGGCCTCTGTTCCTCTCAACAGGGAATCGCCCATGACAACAACTCTCCGTTTCTTCTTCACAACAGTTTTCTTTCTCCATTCAGGAGGACTCTGAGGGCGTACAAGGTTGTTTGTGGCAAAGTCTTATCCTGATGTATTTCTTCATCGTTCTCCTGTGTAAGAGCCTGGTATTGGTTCCTGAGCAGAATTGGTGCTGACTGCCTCCTGATCCTCCTTCTTCTCTGGGTCACATGCTTCCATTCCTCTGTTTCTTCAGTTGTACCTCGAATTTCTTCTCTTTCTGTACCATGAAGAGATAATTCTGCTCTGTCTAAGAACTCTTCACCTTCCTTAATGGTCTTCAATGTAGATAACCTCTCTTCCAGATTTTGCAACTTTTCCTCCAACAGGGACACAAGCTTGCATTTCTGGCATGTGAAGTTTGGCTTTTCCACTGGTAAGTCTATGAACATGTAGCAAGAAATGCAGCTCACCACATGGCTCCTAGCCTCTTCCATGTTCTTATTGTTCAAGAGATAATCAAGCGGTGAAATATAAGCCAAAACTGATGTCCTCCTTTCAGCTGCAACAGCCAAAATCCAGTGTTCCTTGAGCTCGCGGAGACTCTTCACTTATCCCAGAAGGCACTGGGAATATGCAAATTATCTCCTCAGGACTCCTCCCCTGGTTTACTGATGCCCTCCTTTCAGCTGCAACAGCCAAAATCCAGTGTTCCTTGAGCTCGCGGAGACTCTTCACTTATCCCAGAAGGCACTGGGAATATGCAAATTATCTCCTCGGGACTCCTCCCCTGGTTTACTGATGTCCTCCTTTCAGCTGCAACAGCCAAAATCCAGTGTTCCTTGAGCTCGCGGAGACTCTTCACTTATCCCAGAAGGCACTGGGAATATGCAAATTATCTCCTCGGGACTCCTCCCCTGGTTTACTGAGTCCTCCTTGCAGCTGCAACAGCCAAAATCCAGTGTTCCTTGAGCTCGCGGAGACTCTTCACTTATCCCAGAAGGCACTGGGAATATGCAAATTATCTCCTCGGACTCCTCCCCTGGTTTTGCACCACCCCTGGTCATGCACCACTGCAGAGGACTTTGCAAGCTACGGATGGTCTCTACAGCAGTCAGGGCCGCACATGCAGGCGGTCATGCAAAGCAGCGGAGCCACTCACGCAAGTACGGGTACGCAGCAGAGCCGGGAACTGAGCAGCATCCATATAGGTAACAGACAACAGTATCCCAGCTGGTTAGGGGAAAGGAGCAAAAGGGTTAATGCAAAAGACATGCAGAGTAACGCTGGAAAACAAAGTACAGAATACCAGCGTTACACCCATCAGCTGACACCAGTGACCGAGGTAAACTTATACCACCAATCACAGCTGCGCGATCACGCTTTCTTTTGACAGTGTGGGAACTGCGGCTCTGACCAGCGGTGATGATTTCACCACTGATCAGAAGCAGTGTTTGTCGCGCTGTCATGAACACTGGATGTTCAGGCCCCCCATTCAAGTGAATGGGGTCCGGGTACTGTTCTGGTACCAAAACTTTTTGCAACTGTTTGGCCGAACCCGACGAACCCGAACATCCAGTGTCTGCCCATCTCTACTAATTTATTACCAAATCAAAAACTTGCTGAACTCTGATAGCGTCATAATTCGAAGATGGTTCTACAGCTGGATTTACTGGTAACTCATACTGCATTCTGTTATGTACAGTGAAGCATAGAGGCTGTAGAAAATAATGCTTTCAAAATTTTTAATAAAATGTATATATACACAACATTTGCATTTAAATGAAAGTAAATTACACTGCAGGTGTCCATATTTGTTAACTCTTTCGTTCTCTGCCTCGTTTTGGATGTCCACAAGTATGTGGGAGGCTACCCAGGCCACAGCCTTCCTCTCTGCAGCCACTTTCTGCCAAAGTTGGGGTTGAAGAATTCAAGGACCACAACACTCACACCTACTCAACTGTGCATGAGCTGAACCATGCATCATACAAGCTGACAACTCATATAGGCCACGTTTAGTATCTAAGTAAAGATAAATTCCTGATAAAATGAGGCATCACTTTAAAACTTCTGCAGTCGTCCAGTGATGAATTAATCACATATGTTGGGATTTCATAAAATCATGAAGGGCTGAGACCATTTCACAACCTGGCCCATGTGAGGTCATCACAGGGCGTGTGTGGGTGGGTGTCATGGGTGTATCGCCACGAGGATCGTCGCGATTACACACTCTGACTTCTCACAGCTGAGTTGCTGTTTCTTTGTGTTTGGTAATGAGGGAGTTAATTTTACCTAGCTCTTCGCTAAGACTAGGTCCAGCCTCGCCCGGCTGCTTTTGATTATGTTCTAATTAGATTCCTTCATATACCTGCCAGTCTGCTTGTTAGATGCCGGTGAAAGCATTCATGTAGTCTAGCAGACTGGATCGGTTCTGAGAATACTTAAGCTAAGAGCTCCTTAGTTGTTTTTACTCTTACAGCTTATAGTTTATCTCTGAGACCTTAGGTGTTCCTACTGTGTGTGAGTGTTGTATGTAAGACTTTATTTACTTTATTTCTTGTCTTTCTTGTATGTCTTTCTGTTCATTAACCGTTACCTGTTCATTCCCTTTGGTGGTAATCAGGGTCCTTCTTAGGACTAGATTACAGTTGGCAGGGATTGATAGGAGACAGGGTTTACGCTGGTGGCCTGGACCTCTGTACCTTTAACAGTACCTCCAGGTAGAGGGATAGTTAGACCCCAGTTTAGGGTCAGCATAGACCCCGGTCACCCTCTAGCCGGAGATAGCGTATAACGGATTCCGTATTGACCCACTGGACATTCTGTCAGGTAATTCTATGTTATCATATACCTATGCGCATGTTATATAGTATGTTGCCCTTTTGATATAGATTACTGACATCACATATATATATATCTGCTATACAGCGTGACATTTTCACCGGCCCTACTAAAGATTCTCCCCAGCTGTCATGGATCCAGTAGCCCAGCTGGCCCGGCAGTTGCAGGGTTGTCCATGGAGTTTGCAGACATTAAGTCCAAGTTTTGTCCCCCCGGAGCAAACCAGATCTGAACCTAAGGTTGCTCTCCCGGACAGGTTCACTGGTGGGCGGGACAAATTTTTTACTTTCCGGGAGCATGTAAATTGAAACTTTCGGCTGCGGCCTCGGTCATCTGGAGTGAAGAGCAGAGGGTGGGAATTGTTATCTCGCTCTTACAAGGGGACCCTCAATCTTGGGCGTTCTCTATTCCTCCAGGCTCCCCAGATCTCCATCAGTGGATCGATTTTTTACTGCCCTGGGTCTGGTATATGATGATCCGGATCGAGTTTCCCTTGCTGAAACAAGGTTACGTAAAATACGGCAGGGAAATCGTCCAGCGGAGGAATATTCTCTGAGTTCCGTAGATGGGCAACAGATACTCAGTGGAATGACCCAGCTCTTAGGAGCCAGTTTTGTCAGGGGTTGTCTGACAAATTAAAAGATGTGTTGGCTCAGTATGATTCTCCTCCATCACTGGAGGCTGCTATGGCCCTCGCTATTCGCATTGATAGACGAATTCGGGGAAGACGAGAGGTCACTCCGCCTCCCGTGATGACTCCACCTACTACTAAAGTCCCTTATACTGAGGTTCCCCTGGTCTGTTCTGAGGAACCCATGCAGTTGGGAGGGACATCTTTTGTAGGAGGGAATCGGCGGTGCGCCGCAAGACTAGAAGGTGTTTCTTTTGCGGGAGAGAGGACATTTTGTTGGGGGTGTCCATCCCGGCCTCTGAGCAAAGGAGTTAACCTGGAGTGTGTATTTCGTCCCCAAATCCCTCTCATTTCTCGTGCCTGCGGAGGTGGTGATTGTACTAGAACTGAGAGGATTTCTGTTTTTCTTGATAGTGGGTCCGGGGCTAATTTGGTGGACGCTCGGTTTGCCCAGGTGCTTGGTATGCAGCTGAGTGTTTTGGCCAAACCGGTCCCTATAGTCTCTATTGATTCTAGACCTCTCGGTCAAGGTAGCTTGGTACAAGCTGCTCATAACATAGATCTTCGAGTAGGGGCAATACATAAAGAGCAATTGTCTTGTTATGTGTTGGAGGGTCTACCTACTCCTATTGTTTGGGACTTCCTTGGTTGGCTAAACATAACCCAGTGATTGATTGGCAATCCAGAAAGATAAGCCAGTGGGGTGAATTTTGCAGGAATAACTGCATGAGCACGGTCATCGTGCGGTTGTGCCTAGGACTTTGTCTCCTTTTCTGGAGGACTTTGGGGAGATGTTCTCAGAGGAGGGATGTAAAAGTTACCTCCTCATCGCGCATATGACTGCTCAATAAAGTTGCTTCCTGATGCCTTATCTCGTACTTTCCCAGGGCCGGGAGGACGGATGATCCGGTTCCTATTCCTCAGGAGGGAGTTGTAGTGTCAGCTGTATGCTCTGAGCTTGAGGGGGAGGTATTGGGGGCTCAGGGGACACCCCTGTGGACTTCCAGGGAGACTGATAGTTCCAGATCGGTTAAGACTGAAGGTTACGGGGAACCGTTACAAACGATGGCTGATAGGGGAGAGTTTCTGGTCTAGATCTGAAGGTGAACGATCTGGTTTGGTTGTCTACCAGGAATATAAAACTTAAAGTTTCCTCCTGGAGGTTGGGTCCCAGATTCATCGGGCCGTACAGGATCAGTTCCATAATTAATCCTGGGCATTTCGTCTGGACCTCCCTCCTACGTTTAAAATTCATAATGTGTTTCACAAATCATTACTTAAAAAGTATGTGGCACCAGTCATACCGTCACCTCTACCTCCTCCTTCAGTGGTGGTCAATGATAACGTGGAATTTCAGGGGTCGAAAATCATTGACTCACGTCTCAGTCGCCGATCCCTTCAGTACTTGGTTCATTGGAGGGGTATGGTCCTGAGGAGAGGACGTGGGTCCCTGCGTCTGATGTTAACGCAGATCGATTGGTTCGGACCTTTCACACAACTCACCCGGCAGACCTGGCCCTGAGGGTCCGGAGTCCCCTCGTAGAGGGGGGGGTACTGTCATGGTGTATCGCCACAAGGATCGTCGCGATTACACACTCTGACTTCTCACAGCTGAGTTGCTGTTTCTTTGTGTTTGGTAATGAGGAGTTAATTTTACCTAGCTCTTCGCTAAGACTAGTCCAGCCTCGCCCGGCTGCTTTTGATTATGTCTAATTAGATTCCTTCATATACCTGCCAGTCTGCTTGTAGATGCCGGTGAAAGCATTCATGTAGTCTAGCAGACTGGATCGGTTCTGAGAATACTTAAGCTAAGAGCTCCTTAGTTGTTTTTACTCTTACAGCTTATAGTTTATCTCTGAGACCTTAGGTGTTCCTACTGTGTGTGAGTGTTGTATGTAAGACTTATTTACTTTATTTCTTGTCTTTCTTGTATGTCTTTCTGTTCATTAACCGTTACCTGTTCATTCCCTTTGGTGGTAATCAGGGTCCTTCTTAGGACTAGATTACAGTTGGCAGGGATTGATAGGAGACAGGTTTACGCTGGTGGCCTGGACCTCTGTACCTTTAACAGTACCTCCAGTAGAGGGATTAGTTAGGACCCCCAGTTTAGGGTCAGCATAGACCCCGGTCACCCTCTACCGGAGATAGCGTATAACGGATTCCGTATTGACCCACTGGACATTCTGTCAGGTAATTCTATGTTATCATATACCTATGCGCCATGTTATATAGTATGTTGCCCTTTTGATATAGATTACTGACATCACAATATATATATCTGCTATACAGCGTGACAGTGGACTCAGGTATGATAAAAGATCCAGATGAATTCAGATCCGTGTTCCTGTAGAAAGAGATACATAGTGTATATAGGACCCCATTTAACAGCCTCAAATGAAGAGCTCTCCTTCAGCTAAAAATAAGTGGTCTCTGCAATCGGTATAGTAAAACTGCAATGCTGATCAGTAATAAAAAAAACACAATATTAATATCACCATAAGTGCTATTATATACAGGAGATCTGTACTTAGTATGCAGTGTTTATGTACAGGTAATACAGTGATTACGGGTGACATTATATCACAGGGGCTCTGTATAATAGTGTCTATGTACAGGTAATACAGTGATCACCAGTGACATTATACACAGGAGCTCTGTATATAGTGTCAGTGTACAGGTAATACAGTGATCACCAGTGACATTATACACAGAGCTCTGTATATAGTAAACAGTGTAAATGTCAGTGTACAGGTAACACACTGACTCACCAGTGACGTCTCTAGGTGAAGTCCTTCATCTTCGCATTTCATCTTCATCCAGCACAGACCGCCCATCACTTCTACCGGCC
>JARQOD010003304.1:0-66506 GCA_033576555.1 Oophaga sylvatica | reverse complement strand
AAACATTTTTCAACGTTTTTCCAGATTTTGAAGAGAGCTCTGTTTTGAAGGCAAGTGTCTTTTTGGCGTACAGAGGATCTCATTTCTGGGTTTCCCATTTGTCCCCATCTGTTATTGAAATGGACCCGGTCAAGGTTCAGGCCATCTGTGATTGGGTCCAACCTTCTTCATTAAAGGCTCTCAAAGATTTTTGGGTTTTGCCAATTTTTATCGTAAATTTATTGGTAATTTCTCGGTTATTGTTAAACCATTAACTAAATTTGACCAAAAAGGGTTCTGAGTGGTGAATTGGCCTCCTGGGGCAGCTCTGCATTTCAGGAACTTAAGCAAAGATTCACTTCTGCTCCTGTTCTACGGCAGCCTGAGTTTCTCTGCCTTTTTCCCAGGTGGAGGTTGATGCCTCTGAAATTGGGCAGGTGCCGTTTTGTCCCAAAAAGATCCAGAGACCTCTAAAGTAACCCTTGGGCCTTTTTTCTCTCGAAAATTTTTTCTCCTACTGAACGTAATTATGACGTGGGTAATCGGGGTATTGGCCATGAAGTGGGCTTTTGAAGAGTGGAGAGATTGGCTGGAGGGAGCCAAACATCAGGTGGTGGTCCTTACGGACCATAAGAATCTGGTCTATCTGGAATCTGCCAAGCGACTCAATCCTAGACAGGCCAGGTGGGCCTTGTTTTTCACACGTTTTAATTTTGTGGTTTCCTTTCTTCCTGGCACTAAGAATGTTAAGGCGGATGCCCTCTCGAGGAGTTTCCTTGCGGACTCTCCTGAGTTATCTGATCCTTCTGTTATTTTGAAAGAGGGTGTAGTTCTTTCCGCCATCTCGCCCAATTTGAGACTTGCTCTGGAGGGTGTCAGGAGGATAGGCCCGAGTGCTGCCCTGTTGGAAAATTGTTTGTCCCGGACCAGTGGAAAAAGAGTGTGATGTCTGAGATTCATTGTTCCGCATTGGCTGGGCATCCCGGAATTTTTGGTACCAGAGACTTGGTTAGTCGGTCCTTTTGGTGGCCTACCTTGTCTCGTGATGTCAGGGAATTTGTGCAGTCCTGCGGGACTTGCTCTCGCTCCAAGCCTTGCTCTCGCTCTAGTGGTTTGTTGATGCCATTGCCTGTGCCCAAGAGACCATGGACCCATATCTCTATGGATTTCATTTCCGACCTTCCTGTTTCTCAGAGAATGACCACCATCTGGGTAATTTGTGATAGGTTTTCCAAAATGATACATCTTGTGCCATTACCTAAGTTGCCTTCCTCCTCTGAATTGGTGCCGTTGTTCCTTCAGCACGTGGTTCGTTTACACGGCATTCCTGAGAACATTGTGTCTGACAGAGGAGTCCAGTTTTGTTTCCAGATTTTGGAGGACTTTTTGTTCTAAACTGGGTGTTCAATTGTCTTTCTCCTCGGCATTTCATCCTCAGACCAATGGTCAAACTAAGAGAACAAACCAGACATTGGAGACTTATCTAAGATGCTTTGTGTCTGCTGATCAGGATGACTGGGTCTCTTTTTTGCCTTTGGCTGAGTTTGCTCTTAATAATAGGGCTAGCTCTGCCACTTTGATGTCTCCGTTTTTCTGTAATTCTGGGTTTCACCCTCGATTTTCTTCAGGACAGACGGAGGCTTCTGTCTGTCCAGGTGTTGACTCTGTTGTGGAGCGTATGCAACAGATTTGGGACCAGGTAGTGGAGAGGTTGTCCCTCTCTCAGGAGAAGGCCCAGCGGTTTGCTAACCGGCATAGGACTGATGGTCCTCGGTTTAAAGTGGGGGACTTGGTCTGGTTGTCCTCAAAGAATATTCCTATGAGAGTAGCATCTCCTAAATTTAAGCCTAGGTTCATTGGACCTTATAAGATCATGGAGATTATTAATCCTGTTTCTTTTCGTTTGCTTCTTCCAGGGACATTTAAGATCCATAACGTGTTCCACAAGTCCTTGTTGAAGAGGTTTGTTGAGCCAGTGGTTCCTGCTGCTGTGCCTCCTGACCCTGTTTTGGTTGAGGGCAATCTGGAGTATGTGGTTGAGAAAATATTAGATTCTGGTTTTTCTAGACGGAAACTCCAGTATTTGGTTAAATGGAGAGGTTATGGTCAGGAAGACAATTCTTGGGTGTTTACTTCGGACATCCATGCTAGGAGACTTATCCGTGCGTATCATAGAACTCATCCTGACCGACCTGGTTGCTCAAATGAGGGTTCGGTGACCCCTCCTCAAGGGGGGGTACTGTTGTGAATGGGTTTGAGATGAGTTCTGAGCAGAGGCTCCCTCTGGTGGTTACAAGCGGTGCTGGTCTGTCCAGTGAAGATTGTGAGGATTGGGAATCAGGTGTTACTGACTGGTCTTATATAAGGGAGTCACTTTCCCATCAGGGTTGCCGGTGATCAATTGTTCTGGTCTGAATCCTTCATTCCTGTTTCCCTTGTAGCCTGCTGTGTCGTGTCTGCATCTCCTGCTAACAGATAAGACATTTTGTTCTTTTTGTTTTTGTGCTATATTTTTGCATTTTGTCCTGCACTTCTGTGGGGGCCTTCAGGGTCCCCTCCGGGGGCTTTTGCCCTCTCAGTTTAGTTCAGCCACTGATGTTTGTACTTGTGCTTTTTACAGTTTTTTCAGTGGCTGCTGTTTTGATTTTGTTACACCAGAGAACTAATTTAGGTGGAAGAGGTCGTGTGATCTCAGGTGTTTTTGAAATTAGTAGAGTTGGTGCTTTTCAGGGTTTTCTGAGATTGCAGTAAGTACCCTTCCTATCCTTTTCTATTTAGTTAGTTTGGGCCCCAGCATTTGCTCATACTATTTTCTTTCTGTGTCAGTATTTCATCTTGTCTAACCGCCATTACATGTTTGGGGGCTTTCTATTATCTTTGGGGTTCTGCTCCGGGGCAGATAGCTTTCCTATTTCTATCTTTAGGTGTAGTTAGTTTCTCAGGCTGTGACGAGGCGTCTAGGACCAACGTAGGAACGCTCCACGGCTGCCTCTAGTTGTGGTGGTTAGTCAGGGTACTGCAATCTCATAGATTCCAACTGCTCTGGTGTATTGCCTTTTTTGCCTGCACTCCTCAGCTACCAAATCATAACACTAGTGGGTCAGTTCAGCGCCATTAGCAAACACCGCATGTAGTGGGACTCTTTAGGAGCCACTAGCTGCCATAATCTCGACCGGAAGCAGCTTAGTGGTCAAGTACGTCCAGGAATCCGACGGTGTCTCGGTCTCCGTGAAGAGGAGGTGATCACCCGGGACATCGGGTCGTACCTGCAAAACTGAAAGGACCTAATACTGCTTCGCTGAGGGCTCTGTGGTAGGGAGGTGCAGGGAGAAGTAAGGAGTATTGCACAAAACGCCGGAAAGGAACATAAAAGGGAGTCTTTGGGAGTGTGACCAATCTATCTGAGAGTTGCTGGACCACTCACTGGAAGGATACAGTGCCCAGCTGGACCCTGTATGTGCACAACAGACTGTGAGTAAACCCGTGGAACTGCATAAGAACCGTTTTTCTGCCCCATTACTCCGTCGCATACTCCACTCTGCTACATCACTCCTGCACCATTGCTTTCCCTTTCATCTATCTGCCCTGGGAGGACACAGTCTTACCTGTAGGAGACTTACCACCAAGCTGCACAACACCATCCCTCCCAGAGGATCTGCACAGCAGCGCTGGCCACCCTGACCAGATACTACAGGTGGCGTCACGACAAATTACACGAACATTTATCTCCCCTGTAAATATCCCCATTACAGTGAGCGCCCAGGGCACGGACCAAGCTGCGCTACCCGTGACCTTCCCCATAGACATCAACGGGCTCGGTGCCGAGTACCCCATAGCCCTGGTACGTGCGGCTCAGTCAATCATCAAGAGACGGGAGGACAAACAAAAACCTAAAAATTCTGACAAAATGAAAGCATTGATTGTGCAAGAATGGACTGCTATCAGTCAGGATTTGGTCCAGAAGTTGATTGAGAGCATGCCAGGGAGAATTGCAGAGGTCCTGAAGAAGAAGGGTCAACACTGCAAATATTGACTTGCTGCATTAACTCATTCTAACTGTCAATATAAGCTTTTGTTACTCATATGTTTGCAATTATTATATTTCTGTCTGTGATAAAAACATCTGTCAAACACACATAAAAACCAGAGGGCAGCAGATCATGTGAAAATATAATATTTGTGTCATTCTCAAAACTTTTGGCCATGACTGTGTTAGGGTTCGAGTTCCTGCTGCTGCACAAGGGGAGTCTCGAGCCAGTCCCGCTGCGGTCCCCCGTTCGTCTCCGTCCGCAGTGGAGCCTGCTCAGCTTAGACGTCGATCCCAGCGTCTCGCCCAGTCTAACAGTGTGCAGAGGATTACTGCTGTTCCTCCAGGCTCTGCTATTGTGGCCAATACTGGTTAGCGGCGAGCAGACGTCTTTAGGACAAAGTCCTTGTTTTCCCCTTCTGAGCATGCCCAGAGTGAGATCTCTCATTGGAGATCAGGGGTCACATGCTCAGGTACTGCAGCAGCTCCTATTGGTCTGCCAGGAAGGTCCTGTGACTACTGTTGTTCTGGAACAAGTTTCATTGGTCCTTGTTTCTGGTAGGTCCTGTAGCTGTTACTATAAAAGGGTAGCACGGCTGGGCCGCCATGCGCTAATATAAACCTTTGTATGCTATGCGCCAGTGTGGTCATGTGTGTGTGTGGTTAGGGACCCGGCTGAAATAAGCCCCTAGAATACCGACTTAATCGGTGAGGAGTTTGGTATGCTAGCTGGTCAGGGTCGGTGTCCTAGATGCCCTAGATTACCGGCATAACCGGTGAGGAGTTTGATTGCCGTATTCAGGGTCTGGCGTTCAGACGCCATAGATTGCGGGTGACTCCAGCGAGGACATTAGCGCATGATCACGTTCTATGTTCGCTTAGCACTTAACTGTGTACCTGGGTGCCTGACAGGACACAGAACTTTTTCTCAGCGGCCCTGTGAAGTAACAGGGTTCGCTTTCAATGCTAGACAGCACCCTAGCGTGTTTATTTTGCGACTCAGTTGTGTTTAGTGAGTTCGCACACATCGCCATATAGCGCTGCGGCACTCCTTCTAGCGGCTCTGTGAAATAACAGAGTTCGCACATATTGCCACAGTGCATTGCGGTGTTTATTTTGGCGACTCTGCGGGATAACAGAGTTTGCGTCTTGCGCCATTTTACTAGCAGCAGGTTCCGCCTGCACGGTGGACCCCGGGCTGCGAACGCACCTCTCTACCTCATATATTTGGTGTGTTCCGCAGACCCTAACATAATATTAGCGCCAGGGTCTGGCTAGTAAAATGGCGGATGACCAGCGTCTACCGCAGTACATCCAGCAGCTGGAGGGTAGGTTGGCGGCTCTTGAGCGCACAACCTCAGCTGTGGATGTTACCGCAGTCGCTGTTCAGGCTGCTAGCGTCGCTGCAGCCAGTTTGTCCTCTGCCCCTACATTATCCCACCTCCCGCTTCCTGACAAGTTTGCTGGTGACAGCAAGCAATATCGGGGATTCGTGAGTCAGTGCTCTATACAGCTCGAGCTACTGGCTGCACGTTTCCCCACGGATCGGGCACAAGTGGGTTTCGTACTGTCTCTACTCTGGGGCAGAGCGTTGGAGTGGGCAACGCCGCTGTGGGAGCGCGACGATTGTGTGGTGCGGAGTGCTCCTCGTTTCCTGGAGGCTCTTAAAAAGGTCTTTTTAGGACCTCAGGTCACCCACGATACGACGCTACAACTGCTGGCATTGGCACAGGGTTCGTCTTTGGTCAGTCAGTTTTCCGTCCAGTTTCGGACTCTGGCCTCAGAGCTAGACTGGTCGGATAAAGTACTCATTCCAGTCTACTGGCGAGGACTGGCTGATCATGTTAAAGACGCTTTGGCTACCAGGGAGATTCCCGCCACACTAGAGAAACTTATCTCCATATCTACCCACATCGACCTCCGTTTTCACGAGCGGAGGTTGGAGCGGGACCAGTGTAGGCAGAGGATTCGGTTGGCTCCCACCTTTGCCACACCTCTTGAATTCCCCGATCTGGCGTCGGAATCCCAAAAAGCCACAGAGGTTCCTCGTGCAGGACCTAAGTCTCGAGTCGTCCGAGTATCTGTGGTCTGTAACCTTTGTCAGCAGACAGGACACTATGCCAACAAATGTCCACAGCGATCGGGGAAGCGATCGCGTCTAGTGGCCCTGGGAGGAGGTTCACTAGAGACAGCCGGTTTTTCCTCCAAGATGACATTTAAAGGGACAGTCACTGTGGACTCTTCCACACTTACAGTCGAGCTTTGTGTGGACTCAGGAGCAGAGGGGAATTTCATGTCATCCACCTTTGCTCGTCGCCACGCAATACATCTAGTAGCGCTCGACAAACCAGTGACTGTCCGGGTAGTGAATGGGTTGACATTGCCCTCGCCAATTACACATCAGACTGTCCCTCTTACTTTGTGTGTACCTCCTTCCCATCAGGAAATTATTTCCCTTCTCGTCCTAACCGAGGGAATAGACGAAATCCTACTGGGAGTACCCTGGCTCCGTTCCCACTCCCCTCATATTGAGTGGACCTCCGGTAGGATACTGGGTTGGAGTGAGTCATGTAAGGACAGATGTGTCAGGGAGTGCATTCAGGTTACCACTACAGAAATACCAGCAGATCTTTCTCCTCTTCCCAAGTGTTATCAGTCATATGCAGACGTGTTCTCTAAAAAGGCTGCGGAGACTCTGCCGCCCCATCGTCCCTACGACTGTCCTATTGACCTCTTGCCTGGAGCAGAACCTCCTCGGTGAAGGGTCTATCCCCTCTCTCTTCCTGAGACGGAGGCTATGTCTCAATATATCCAGGAGAATCTGGCAAGAGGGTTCATTAGGAAGTCGGTGTCACCAGCAGGAGCGGGGTTCTTCTTCGTGCAGAAGAAGAGTGGAGAATTACGTTCGTGTATAGATTACAGAGGTCTTAACGCCATCACCCTTAAGAATAAGTACCCGTTGCCCCTGATCTCTGAACTCTTTGATAGGCTCCGGGGAGCAAGGGTATTTACTAAATTAGATCTGCGTGGTGCTTATAACCTGATTCGCATCCGTGAAGGGGACGAATGGAAGACGGCTTTTAATACCAGGGATGGGCATTATGAATACCTGGTGATGCCCTTCGGGCTCTGTAATGCCCCAGCCGTTTTCCAAGACTTTGTCAATGATATCTTCCGGGATATGCTTTCCACCTCTGTAGTAGTCTATCTGGATGATATTCTCATCTTTTCTCCAGATATTGACTCTCACCGGAGGGATGTCTGCAAAGTCTTCGACCTGTTACGGGCAAACTCCCTCTATGCAAAGTTGGAGAAATGCATGTTTGAGCAGGAGTCTTTACCTTTCCTGGGCTATATCATTTCCGCCCAGGGATTGGCTATGGATCCTGCCAAACTACAGGCTGTGATGGATTGGCAAGAACCCCATTCTCTTAAAGCGGTGCAGCGCTTTATGGGGTTCATTAATTACTATCTCCAATTCATTCCCCACTTCTCCACTTTGGTAGCTCCCTTGGTAGCCCTCACCAAGAAGGGAGCCAATCCCAAATTGTGGTCAGAGGAGGTCTCCAAGGCCTTTACTTCAATTAAGTCCCATTTTGCTAGCGCTCCCATCTTACATCGCCCCGAGGTTGATAAGCCTTTTTTATTGGAGGTCGATGCCTCGTCCGTTGGTGCTGGAGCAGTCCTTTTTCAAAAGGATGCTCAAGGTCGGAAACATCCTTGTTACTTCTTTTCCACGACCTTCACACCAGCGCAGAGGAATTATTCCATTGGGGATAGGGAGTTGCTAGCCATGAAGTTGGCCTTTTCAGAATGGAGACATCTCCTAGAGGGGGCTCGCTTTCCCTTTCAAGTTTTCACTGACCACAAAAATTTGGTCTATTTACAGACCGCCCAGCGGCTAAATTCTCGTCAGGCCAGATGGTCCCTGTTCTTCTCCCGGTTTCATTTCACCCTCCATTTCCTCTCCGGTGAGAAGAACGTTCGGGCCGATGCGCTTTCTCGCTCCGTGGTGTCCTCTGAGGAGGTGGAGGAGGAGCCTCGGTTGATTGTCCCCACAGAGAGCCTAAGAACTGTGGCCCCGGTTTCGCTTGAGTCTGTGCCTTCGGGCAAGACTTTTGTGCCCACCAATTTGCGACCGGAGGTACTCTCTTGGGCACATTCGTCCAGGGTGGGTGGACATTTTGGGGCAAAAAGGACATCTGAGTTGCTGGCGAGGACATACTGGTGGCCACATATGGTCCGTGACGTCAGGGAATACGTTCAGGCGTGCGTCTCCTGCGCCAAGAATAAGTCCCCTCGACAACGGCCAGCTGGGCTACTTTTCCCTTTACCGGTGGCAGACAGGCCTTGGGAGATGGTCGGGATGGATTTTGTGGTGGGCTTACCCAAGTCTCGGGGCTGCACCATCATCTGGGTGATAACCGACCACTTCTCCAAAATGGTGCACTTAGTGCCATTACCACGGTTACCGTCTGCACGGGCCTTGGCAGCATTGTTCATTAGGCATATTTTCCGCCTACACGGTATGCCAGACAAAATTGTCAGTGATCGAGGTCCCCAGTTTGCGTCTCGGTTCTGGAGAGAGCTGTGTCGTTTACTCAGCATTGAGTTGAATCTCTCCTCTGCATACCATCCCGAGACGAATGAGTTGGTAGAGAGGGCCAACCAGACCTTGGTCACTTACTTGCGACATTTTGTCTCTGCCAGGCAGGATGACTGGGCATCCTTGCTACCGTGGGCTGAGTTCGCTCTAAATAATGCTGTGGCTGACTCCACCGGACAAACCCCATTCCTCCTGAACTACGGTCAGCATCCGCGGGTACCAGTGCCCATGCCCGTGTCTTCCGCCGATTCCAGGGTGGCAGACTGGGCTGTGGAGGCACGGGACATTTGGGACCGCACCCAGGATGCCATTCAGGCCTCCAAAGAGAGGATGAGGTCTTCGGCCGATGCCCATCGGCGCCCCGCTCCTACATTTGCTCCGGGTGACCTAGTGTGGCTTTCTGCCCGAAACATCAGGCTACGTGTAGAGTCCACCAAGTTGGCACCTCGCTTTTTGGGCCCCTTTAAAGTTCTTGAGCAGGTGAACCCGGTGGTTTACCGCCTAGCTCTTCCGGCTCGCCTTGGTATCACCGACACCTTTCACGTGTCCCTCCTGAAACCCTTGGCCATTTCCCGGTTGTCCGAGTCATCTGCCGGGACGTCGGGTTAATCTACCGACGATCATGAGGTGAACGCCATTGTTGGATTGGAGGGGTTATGGGCCTGAGGATAGGTCCTGGGAGCCTGCCAAGCATGTTCACGCTCCGCAGCTCATCGCTGCCCTTGAGCGCAGCGAGGCCCAAAGAAGGGGGGGCCCTAGGAGGGGGGGTAATGTTAGGGTTCAAGTTCCTGCTGCTGCACAAGGGGAGTCTCGAGCCAGTCCCGCTGCGGTCCCCCGTTCGTCTCCGTCTGCAGTGGAGCCTGCTCAGCTTAGACGTCGGTCCCAGCGTCTCGCCCAGTCTAACAGTGTGCAGAGGATTACTGCTGTTCCTCCAGGCTCTGCTATTGTGGCCAATACTGGTTAGCGGCGAGCAGACGTCTTTAGGACAAAGTCCTTGTTTTCCCCTTCTGAGCATGCCCAGAGTGAGATCTCTCATTGGAGATCAGGGGTCACATGCTCAGGTACTGCAGCAGCTCCTATTGGTCTGCCAGGAAGGTCCTGTGACTACTGTTGTTCTGGAACAAGTTTCATTGGTCCTTGTTTCTGGTAGGTCCTGTAGCTGTTACTATAAAAGGGTAGCACGGCTGGGCCGCCATGCGCTAATATCAACCATTGTATGCTATGCGCCAGTGTGGTCATGCGTGTGTGTGGTTAGGGACCCGGCTGAAATAAGGCCCTTGTCACGTTACTGGCGATACAGGACTGGAAGTCAGTGGCCGGAGCAGAAGTGTGCAGGTGAGCGGACCAAGGAAGGACTTCTGGAAGTGCCGTATATGGCGGTGGTGGTTCACTATGTTGGCAGATGCCTGAGCCCGCACGAGCACGGGCCGGCCGAGATCACACACAAGCACCAAGTCCGTTTAGGTGAATAGAGTTGGAGGTAGGAACAGCAGGGTTTCCACAAGAGACAGGAAGATGTCAGCAGAACACCTTCCAGATCAGGAGCTCGGATAATGCTTCACTCAGTTAGACTGAGCACCATAATATACTCAGCAACAGGAAGCTGCACAGGGCCAGGTATATATAGCAGGTCCAATCAGTCTTAATCAGGGCGAGAACAATCAGCAGGGCAGGTGATGATCTCTATCCAATCGGTCTCAATCAGGGAGGGAACAATCAGCAGGGCAGGTGATGATCTCTATCCCAGACGAAGTTCATATGGTTTCAGGCTGAAGTTATTCAAGTTCCGAAATAGCTCCACAGCAAGGGAACAGACCAGCAAACCATGGATCACAGGTTCAAATCCTAACAATACTCCCCTCTTAACGGCGGCCTCTGGACGCAACTTGTCCAGGTTTTGCAGGATACCGCTGGTGAAATTGTCTAATCAAACGAGGAGCATTGATGTTGCTTACTGGTTCCCATGAATTTTCCTCCGTGTCGTAGCCCTGCCATTTGATTAAATATTGCAAACGATTTCTGTGTATTCGGGAATCCAAGATCTTTTCCACCACAAACTGCTCCTGTCCGTCCACTTCAATTGCATCGGGAGGCGAAGGGGATCGTTCTGGAAATGGATTGGCTGTGGCGGCTTTCAACAACGACACATGAAACACAGGATGAATCTTCATTGACGTTGGTAGCTGTAGACGTACGGCCAATGGACTCACAATCTTACTGATCTTGTATGGTCCCACAAATTTTTGTCCTAATTTAGGAGAAGGAATCTTCAATTTCAAATTCTTAGTGGATAACCACACTTGATCTCCAATCCTAAACGTGCGTCCCGAGTCTCAATCAGAGGATTAGCCCAAGCGATTGCTTTGTGGGTTAACAGCATAATGATGCATAGCACCTTTGACCTATCAGTCGGAAACTGATTAGCATGTGTATCGAAGAACAGGTAACATTGATTCAAAAATCCACGAAATTTATCTCGATCACCGCCAAAACGAAAAGGTGGTAGCTTGGGGGGCGTGGCAGACGCTGAGGCGGAAGCATGTCCTTCTTGCTGGGTAATTCTAGCAGTCAACACTTGTACTGCATTCTGCAGATCTTGGATATCTTGTTGGTGGTTCTGGACATTATGATCGCTTTGTGCAATAAATGCGTCCATCCGTGCTTTTCCATTCACCTGTTCGGTGTGCAAACTGGACATTGCACCCTGCAGTTTTCTGACACGTGTTTCCAAAGTTTCTGCTCCAGCGGCCTCCATTTTTGAGAGGCTGAGTATTCTGTCACGTTACTGGCGATACAGGACTGGAAGTCAGTGGCCGGAGCAGAAGTATGCAGGTGAGCGGACCAAGGAAGGACTTCTGGAAGTGCCGTATATGGCGGTGGTGGTTCACTATGTTGGCAGATGCCGGAGCCCGCCCGAGCACGGGCCGGCCGAGATCACACACAAGCACCAAGTCCGTTTAGGTGAATAGAGTTGGAGGTAGGAACAGCAGGGTTTCCACAAGAGACAGAAAGATGTCAGCAGAACACCTTCCAGATCAGGAGCTCAGATAATGCTTCACTCAGTTAGACTGAGCACCACAATATACTCAGCAACAGGAAGCTGCACAGGGCCAGGTATATATAGCAGGTCCAATCAGTCTTAATCAGGGCGAGAACAATCAGCAGGGCAGGTGATGATCTCTATCCAATCGGTCTCAATCAGGGAGGGAACAATCAGCAGGGCAGGTGATGATCTCTATCCCAGACGAAGTTCATATGGTTTCAGGCTAAAGTTATTCAAGTTCCGAAATAGCTCCACAGCAAGGGAACAGACCAGCAAGCCATGGATCACAGGTTCAAATCCTAACACCCCTAGAATATCGACTTAATCGGTGAGGAGTTTGGTATGCTAGCTGGTCAGGTCGGTGTCCTAGATTACCGGCATAACCGGTGAGGAGTTTGATTGCCGTATTCAGGGTCTGGCGTTCAGACGCCATAGATTGCGCGTGACTCCCGCGAGGACATTAGCGCATGATCACGTTCTATGTTCACTTAGCACTTAACTGTGTACCTGGGTGCCTGACAGGACACAGAACTTTTTCTCAGCGGCCCTGTGAAGTAACAGGGTTCGCTTTCAACGCTAGACAGCGCCCTAGCGTGTTTATTTTGCAACTCAGTTGTGTTTAGTGAGTTCGCACACATCGCCATATAGCGCTGCGGCACTCCTTCTAGCGGCTCTGTGAAATAACAGAGTTCGCACATATTGCCACAGCGCATTGCGGTGTTTATTTTGGCGACTCTGCGGGATAACAGAGTTCGCGTCTTACGCCATTTTACTAGCAGCAGGTTCCGCCTGCACGGTGGACCCCGGGCTGCGAACGAACCTCTCTATCTCATATATTTGGTGCGTTCCGCAGACCCTAACAGACTGTATATGATAGAAAATACCCAAAAGTGACACCATTCTTAAAACTGCACCCCTCAAGATACTCAAAACCACATTCAACAAGTTTATTAACCCTTCAGGTGCGTCGCAGGAGCTGAAGAAACGTGGAAGGAAAAAATGAACATTTAACTTTTTAGTCACAAAAATGATATTTTACAAACATTTTTTTTATTTTCACAAGGGTAAAAGGAGAAAATGGACAGATAAGGTTGTTGTGCAATTTCTCCTGAGTATGCCAATACCCCATATGTGGGGGAAAACCACTGTTTGGGCACACGGCAGAGCTCGTAAGGGAATTGAGATTGGACGCCATGTCGCGTTTGGAGAGCCCCTGATGCAACAGTGGAAACCCCCCACAAGTGACACCATTTTGGAAACTAGACCCCCTAAGGAACTTATCTAGATCTGTTGTGAGCACTTTGACCCCCAAGTGTTTCACAAAAGTTTATAATGACTGGGTGTGAAAAAATGAAACAATTTTCCACAAAAAATATTTTTTAGTCCCAAATTTTTGATTTTTCCCAAGGAAATTGGACCCCAAAAGTTGTTGTCCAATTTGTCCTGAGTACGCTGATACCTCATATGTGGGGGGCGGGAAACTGTTTGGGCGCACGACAGGGCTTGGAAAGGAAGTAGTAACGTTTTGGAATGCAGACGGTGATGGGGGTCATTTTCCGTTTGCAGTGTCCCGGATGAGCCTAAACAGTGGAAATCCCCCACAAGTGACCCGATTTTGGAAACTAGACCCCCTAAGGAACTTATCTAGATCTTTGGTGAGAACTTTGAACCCACAAGTGCTTCACACAAGTTTATAATACCGGGGCATGAAAATAAAAAAATCCTATTTTTTTCCCACAAAAATTATCTTTTAGTCACTAGTTTTTTATTTTCCCAAGGGTAACAGGAGAAATTGGACCACAAAAGTTGTCCAATTTTTCCTGAAAACGCTGATACCCCATATGTGGGGGGGGAACCAATGTTTGGGCGCACGGCAGAGCTCGGAATGGAAGGAGCACCATTTGACTTTTTCCAACCAAAATTGGCTGGAATTAAGATTGGACACCATGTTGCATTTGGAGAGCCCCTGATGTGCCTAAACAGTGGAAACCCCCCACAAATGACCCCATTTGGGAAACTAGACCCCCTAAGGAACTTATCTAGATCTTTGGTGAGCAATTTGAACCCCCAAGTGCTTCATACAAGTTTATAACGTAGAGCCGTAAAATTAAAAAATCATATTTTTTTCCACAGAAAAGATCTTTTCACCCCAATTTTTATTTTCCCAAAGGTAACAAGACTCCAAAAGTTATTGTGCAATTTGTCCTGAGTACGCTGATACCCCATATGTGGGAGTAAACCATTGTTTGGGTGCATGGCAGAGTTTGGAAGGGAAGGAGCGCCATTTGACTTTTCAACGCAGAATCGGCTGGATGCCACGTCGTGTTTGGAGAGGTCCTGATCTGCTTAAACAGTGGAAACCCCCAACAAATGACACCATTTTGGAAACTAGACCCCTCAAGGAACTTATCTAGATGTGTGGTGAGTACTTTGAACCCCGAAGTGCTTCACAGAAGTTTATAACGTACAGCCGTAAAAATAAAAAATCTTTTTTTTTTACAAAAATGATTTTTTCGCCCCCAATATTTTATTTTCACAAGGGTAACAGGAGAAATTGGACCCCAAAAGTTGTTGTCCAATTTGTCCTGATACAGTGAATACCCAATATGTGGGAGAAATACTGTATGGGTACACGTTGGGCTCGGAAGGGAAGTAGTGACGTTTGGATTGCAGACTTTGATGGAATGGTCTGGGGCGTCATGTCGCATTTGGAGAGCACCTGATGCGCCTAAACAGTGGAAATACCCAACAAGTGACCCCATTTTGGAAAATAGTCCCCACAAGGAACTTATCTAGATGTGTGGTGAGCGCTATGAAGCCCCAAGTGCTTCACAGAAGTTTATAACGTACAGCCGTAAAAACAAAAAAACATTTTTTTTTTACAAAAATGATATTTTTGCCCCCAGTTTTTTATTTTCCCAAGGGTAACAGAAGAAATAGGACAAATTGCACAATAACTCTTGGGGTCCAGAGTACGCTGATACCCCATATGTGGGGGTAAACTACTGTTTGGGCGCATGGCAGAGCTCAGAAGTGAAGGAGAACCGTTTGACTTTTCCAACGCAGAATTGGCTGGAATTGAGATCAGACGCCATGCCACATTTGGAGAGCCCCTGATGTGCCTAAACAGTGGAAACCCCCCAATTCTAACTCCAACCCTAACCCCAACACACCCCTAACCCTAGTCCCAACCCTTACCACAAACCTAACCCTAACACACCCCTAACCCTAATCCCAACCCTAACCCTAATCCTAACTTTAGCGCCAATCCTAACCCTAAATTTAGCTGCAACCCTAACCCTAACCCTAATGGGAAAATGGAAATAAATAAATTTTTTTAATTTTATTATTCTTCCCTAACTAAGGGGGTGATAAAAGGGGGTTTGATTTACTATTTATAGAGGGTTTTTATGATTGGCAGCTGTCACGCTAAAAGACGCTTTTTATTGCAAAAAATAGTTTTTTGAATCGCCACATTTTGAGAGCTATATTTTTTGCATATTTTGGCTCACAGAATCATGTGAGGACTTATTTTTTGCGGTATGAGTTGACGTTTTTATTGGTACCATTTTTGAGCATGTGACATTTTTTGATCGCTTTTTATTACGATTTTTGGGAGGTTAGAATGAACAAAAATCAGCAATTCATGAATTTCTTTTGGGGGGGCGTTTATACCGTTCCGCGTGTGGTAAAATTGATAAAGCAGTTTTATTCTTCGGGTCAGTATGATTACGGCGATACCTCATTTATATGATTTTTTTATGTTTTGGCGCTTTTATAGAATAAAAACAATTTTATATACAAAATTATTATTTTTGCCTCGCTTTATTCTGCGAGCTATAACTTTTTTATTTTTTCGCTGATGATGCTGTATGACGGCTCGTTTTTTGCGGGACAAGATGACGTTTTCAGCGGTACCATGTATATTTATATCCGTCTTTTTGATCGCGTGTTATTCTACTTTTTGTTCGGCTGTATGATGATAAAGCATTGATTTTTTTTTTTTAAGGGGTTCACTAAAGGGGTTAACTAGTGGGACAGTTTTATAGGGGGGTTCGTTACGGACGCGGCGATACCAAATATATGTACTTTTATTGTTTTGTTTTTTTTATTTACAGGAAGAAATGAATTTATTGGGGAATATATATATATATATATTTTTTAATTTATTTTGGATTTTTTTTTTAAAACATGTTTATTTTTATTTTTTTTAACTTTTTTACTTTGTCCCAGGGTGGGACATCACTGTATTTTATCAGATTGCTGGTGTGACAGTGTGCACAGCACTCTGTCACACCAGCGATCGCTCTGGCATCGCTTCAGGCTTCTCAGTGCCTGCTCTCAGCCGCCTCCCTGCAGGACCCGGCGGCCATCTTGGATCTGGGTCCTAGGAGGGAGGAAGCCCTCAGAACAGCGCAATCACATTGCGCTGTTCTGAGGGTCTCAGGGGAGCTCGCAGGGAGCCCCCTCCCTGCGCGATGCTCCCCTGTGCCCCGGTACACCGCGATCATGCTTGATTGCGGTGTTCCAGGGGTTAATGTGCCGGGAACAGTCCATGACCGCTCCTGACACACAGTCACGGGTGTTAGCTGTGATAATCAGCTGACACCCGGCGGCGATTAGGGGGGAGCGCAGCTGATCGCCTATGACATACTATCCCGTCCATGGGCAGATTGGCACGGGTTTCATGGACGGGATAGTACGTCTGATGGCAGAAAGGGGTTAAATAAAATGCTTGGGGATCTATATATGTAGTAGCAGATTTGGTAAAACTTAACTTTTATTAAGATAAATAAATAAGAAACAGTGCTGATGTGCAGGTGATACAAAAAACCCGAAAGGTGTGAGTGAAAATAAGAAGGAAAGAAAGTAATAAAAGACCACTGATTTGTTTTGTGGCTATATGTATATGTATATAGCTCACTGTATTTTGATCCTATAAATGAACCTGAATTGTTCCTCTTAAGTGGTATAGGAACGGTTCTAGTTGTGTGCTGGATATCCGTTTACATAGGGAATCTTATCAGCATACACATAATAGGATATACTGTTTCTATATTGTATATTAAATAACAGTTCGCTCTCTATGTGGATACTAGCCTGGTGATAATACCCCGTATTATACTAGAAAAAGGGGTACCATATTATACATAGGAGTACCTCGTTATATGCTTATGGTTTGTATTGGAACAGATTACCACACATGAATAGATAGTTAATCAGTGGTTAAGTAAAACAGCTCTCAGACGTTCTGGAGCTTCATATAATTGGAAAAATATCTCCTGTCATATTATTATATGCCTCTGATACTGATCGTCATATACCCATCTCAGGAGCCTCAGAGTTAAATTACTCTGTATACAATTGGTCTCATTGTGGGGTGATCTATATGGTACTCATCTGTATCGTCCTTTAATGGGCATGTGTAAACTTCTGCCTGGGGGAGACACGCATTAACTTGCTCTATGTCATGCGGTCTCTGACCCCTAGGGCTCTCCCAACGCGTTTCATCGGTCTGGATTCATCAGGGGAGGTATGACGCTCTCTGTAAAAAAGACAGGGACGATGGAATGTACTAATCACCTTTTTATAATTACCGGGTGTTTGTTGTAAAGAGGAATTTCCGGACGCCAAGTGCGTCACTTCCGGTCTTTCGAACGAGTTTTCATCTCCGGAACAGATTCGGCACAAGGAATCCAGTATAGATAAAAATATTGTTAATTTATCTAATAGACCTCTAACAAACGAAGAAATGACAGTCCTGAGCAAAGGAATGTCATTCGTCCCTACCTCAGACTTTGAATGCTTTGAAGCCACAAAAGACTTACATCTTTTTACCAGAAAACTTAAGTGGAGAAAATATTTTGCCAATCTTGATAAAAAAAAGCTGCGCTGAACTAGGTATTGATGAAAATATGCTGGCAGATGTGAGATTTTTATACCATCTAGGAGACCCTCCCAATGAGCAAGGAGAAGGCCCATTTACTGACCTTAAAAATAAGAGCAAACGAATGCCTCCGATCACTGATGTGGGTGCTATAGACGTCTTTTCTAATTTAGTTGCTAAAGACTTTCTGGAACTAGAGAAACATAATAAAAATAGGTTCCATAATCTCTCACAAAGAGAAATGAAAGCTCTAAACGCTCTTGAGAAAGACAAAAATATAGTAATAAAACCCTCAGATAAAGGGGGCAACATCGTGGTGATGGAAGAATCACAATATAAAACACTTTGTTGCTCCCTTCTAGGGGAAGAAATGGGATATGAAAAACTGGATGGTAACCCCACAAATCAATACCTTGCAGAACTGAAGAACTTTGTCAATGATGCTTTTCATAACAAGTTAATTACGCGAGATGAAAAAGATTTTTTGATCATATCTGATCAGTATCAGAGGCATATAATAATATGACAGGAGATATTTTTCCAATTATGAAGCTCCAGAACGTCTGAGCTGTTTTACTTAACCACTGATTAACTATCCATTTATGTGTGGTAATCTGTTCCAATACAAACCATAAGCATATAACGAGGTACTCCTATGTATAATATGGTACCCCCTTTTTCTAGTATAATACGGGGTATTATCACCAGGCTAGTATCCACATAGAGAGCGAACTGTTATTTAATATACAATATAGAAACAGTATATCCTATTGTGTGTATGCTAAGATTCCCTATGTAAACGGATATCCAGCACACAACTAGAACCGTTCCTATACCACTTAAGAGGAACAATTCAGGTTCATTTATAGGATCAAAATACAGTGAGCTATATACATATACATATAGCCACAAAACAAATCAGTGGTCTTTTATTACTTTCTTTCCTTCTTATTTTCACTCACACCTTTTGGGTTTTTTGTATCACCTGCACATCAGCACTGTTTCTTATTTATTATCTTAATAAAAGTTAAGTTTTACCAAATCTGCTACTACATATACGCAATATTGATTTGATATCTCAGCCTCCGCTTATCTAATTGGAGATCTATATACCCTATGGATGAGAGGAATTTGGGACAATCTTTGTGACACCGACAAGGAAAGTTTAGGTGTCAAATCCAGTATTTCCTCCCATTGCTCCTCAGATAACGGACCCACATCCTTCTCTCATTTTGTCTTAAACATAGGTCCAGTAACTGCCTATAAATAAGGGATATTAGATCTTTTGTATCCATGGCTGTAGCAATGGTATTGTCACGCTGTCACTGCATACAGGAGGTCCGGGGTCTATGCTGACCCTAAGCAGGGGCCCTGACTAATCCCTCTACCTGGAGGTACTGTTGATAGTACAGAGGTCCAGGCCGCCAGCGTAACCCTATCTCCTGCAAATCCCTGACCCTCAGTAATCTAGTCCTGAGAAGGACCCCGATCACAACACAGGGGACTGGAAGGTAAATGCCTAAACACAGTAACAGACGAACGAGACAGTACAAGGGGTAAACTAAAATCCACCTTGCATACAAAACTCACTCTACAACAACAGAGGGAACACCAACGGGTACGGAGATAAATGATAAAGCGAGGAGGGGAAAAAACCACACCAGGTACTCTTCACTTCAGACTTCACAATACCACGATCCGCTCTGCTGATCTGCATGAATGCTTTCACCGACACATTCCTAGCAGACCGGCAGGTATTTGAAGGAATCTCATTACTGCAGCATTAACTGCAGCTGGGCGAGGCTGGGCCTCGTCTAGCACAGAGAGAGAGAGAATTAACTCCCTCACTGCCGAAAAACACCAAGCACCAAAAACTCAGCTGTGCGAAGTCAGGCTGTGTAATCGCGACGATCTTCGTAACGACACACCCGTGACAGTACTCCCCCTTCTACGAGAGGCCTCCGGACCCTCAGAGCCAGGTTTATCCGGGTGAGTCGTGTGGAAGGCCCAAATTAATCGGTCTGCGTTAATATCCGATGCAGGAACCCACGTCCTCTCCTCAGGACCATACCCCCTCCAATGAACCAGGTACTGAAGGGACCGGCGGTTAAGACGTGAATCGATGATTTTCGACACCTGAAACTCCAAGTTACCATTGACCACCACAGGAGGAGGAGGTAAAGGTGACGGTATCCCCGGCGCCACATACCTCTTAACAAAAGATCTGTGGAACACGTTGTGAATTTTAAACGTAGGGGGAAGGTCAAGACGGAATGCCACCGGATTAATTATAGAACTGATCCTGTATGGCCCGATGAACCTGGGACCCAGTTTCCAAGAGGGAACCTTAAGTTTTATATTCTTGGTAGACAACCATACCCGATCGTTCACACATAGGTCCGGACCAGACACTCTCCTCCTGTCAGCCATACGTTTGTATCGGTTCCCCATAGTACTCAGATTGTTCAGCACTCCTCTCCACACTGAAGCAAGTGATGATGAAAATCGTTCTTCCTCAGGAACCCCCGAAGAGCCCCCCCTACTGAAAGTACAAAACTGGGGGTGAAAACCATATGCCCCAAAAAACGGGGACTTACCAGTGGACTCGCTCCGCCTATTGTTAAGAGCAAATTCCGCCAGAGGCAAGAAAGAAGCCCAGTCCTCCTGGTTCTCTGACACAAAACACCGGAGATATGTCTCCAAACTCTGGTTCAGACGTTCTGTCTGACCATTGGTCTGTGGATGAAAAGCCGATGAAAACGACAACTGCATCCCCCGCCGTGTACAAAATGCCTTCCAGAATTTGGACACAAACTGAGACCCTCGATCCGACACCACATCGGAGGGTACCCCATGAAGCCTCACAATCTCCCCAATGAACACCTGCGCCAGAGTTTTAGCATTAGGAAGAGCAGGAAGAGCGATAAAATGAGCCATCTTGCTGAACCTGTCCACTACAACAAGTATGACTGTTTTACTCGAAGACGGCGGGAGGTCCATAATAAAGTCCATAGACAGATGAGTCCACGGACGCTCCGGGATCTTCAAAGGTAAGAGGGCCCCAGACGGACGGGTATGTGGGGTCTTAGAGTGCGCACAAACCCCACAGGACGCAACAAAAGTTACCACCTCTCTATGTAAGTTAGGCCACCAAAACCGATGCGAGAGGAGATCCACAGTTGCTTTACTCCCTGGGTGTCCTGCCAATGCTGAGTTATGGTGTGCCTCAATCACCTTTTGTCGCAAGTGATCAGGAACAAACAGTCTCCCTGGAGGTCCAACAGGGGCGTCCCCCTGAGCCTCCAATACCTCTTTCTCAAGCTCAGAGCATACTGCCGACACCACCACCCCCTCCTGAAGGATCGGAACCGGGTCATCCGTCTTCCCGGCCCCAGGGAAACTAAGAGATAAGGCATCCGCTTTTACATTTTTTGACCCAGGACGATATGTGACAACAAAATTAAACCTGGTAAAAAATAACGACCACCTAGCTTGTCTGGGATTCAGACATTTTGCGGACTCTAACTATAGCAGGTTCTTGTGATTGGTGATGACGGTGACCGGGTGGACTGCTCCCTCCAAAAAATGACGCCACTCCTCAAAAGCAAACTTAATGGCCAAGAGCTCCCTATTGCCGACATCGTAATTCCTCTCAGCGGACGACAATTTTTTAGAGAAGAAAGCGCACGGGTGCCACTTACCAGGGGACAAACCTTGAGATAATACCACTCCCACCCCTACCTCAGAAGCGTCCACCTCCACAATGAACGGCTGTGACGCATCCGGTTGAATGAGTATAGGAGCCGAAGCAAAACACTTTTTCAAGCAGGAAAACGCTTGACAAGCCTTGTCAGACCACCTAGAAAAATCCGTCCCTTTTTTAGTCATGTCTGTGAGAGGTTTAACTATGGACGAGAAATTACGAATAAATTTCCGGTAGTAGTTAGCAAACCCCAGGAACCGTTGTAGTGCCTTAAGATCCTCTGGCAGATCCCACTCAAGAACTGCCCGCACTTTCCCAGGGTCCATACGAAAACCGGACGCTGACACCAGGAAACCTAAAAACTGAAGTTCCTGTACAGCGAACACACACTTTTCCCATTTGGCGTACAGTTTATTATCCCGCAAGATCTCCAACATCTGCCTAACATGCTCCTGATGAGACACCAGATCCGGCAAGTAAATTAAGATGTCATCCAGATATATGACAACAAACTGTCCCACCAGGCGGCGAAAAATGTCATTTACAAAGTGTTGGAACACCGCCGGGGCATTAGTCAGACCAAATGGCATGACAAGGTTCTCATAATGCCCCTCTGGAGTGTTAAACGCCGTCTTCCATTCATCCCCCTCCTTCATCCTAATCAGATTGCACGCCCCCTGAGATCCTATTTAGAGAACCATTTGGCGCCCACGATCTGATTGAAGAGATCGGGAATAAGTGGGAGCGGATACAGATCTCGGACCGTAATCCGATTGAGTTCACGGAAATCCAAGCAAGGGCGTAGGCCTCCATCTTTTTTCTTCACAAAGAAGAACCCCGCGGCCACCGGGGAAGATGAAGGTCTAATATGCCCCTTAGCCAGACTCTCTGAAATATAATCCTTCATGGCCTGCCTCTCAGGACCAGAAAGGTTATACAACCTAGATTTCGGTAACTTGGCCCCAGGGAGCAATTTAACAGAACAGTCATACACGCGATGAGGAGGTAGTTCTTGACACCCTTTCTTCGAGAATACATCCTCAAAGTCCACCAGAAATGGAGGTAAGGTCCTAGGAGCGACCGCACCGATGACCGTATTCATGCAGTTTTTATTACAGAATTCACTCCACTGGCTTATCTCTCTGGATTGCCAATTAATAACCGGGTTATGCTTAGTTGACCAAGGAAGGCCCAGCACTATAGGAGTGGGAAGACCCTCCAGTACGTAACAAGACAACAGTTCTTTAGGTATCACCCTCACTTGAAGATCTATGTTATGCACTGCTTGCAAAAAACTACCCTGACCGAGAGGTCTGGCGTCGATCGAGAATATGGGGATGGGTTTAGCCAATACACTCAGTCGCATACCTAGAACCCGGGCAAACCAAGCGTCCACCAGATTAGCCCCACTGTTATGTTTCGGTAGCTGAGGAGCGCAGGCAAAAAAGGCAATACACCAGAGCAGTTGGAATCCATGAGACTGCAGCACCCTGACCAACCACCACAACCAGAGGCAGCCGTGGAGCGTTCCCACGCTGGTCCCAGACGCCTCGTCACAGCCTGAGAAACTAACTACACCTAAAGATAGAAAGAGGAAAGCTATCTGCCCCGGAGCAGAACCCCAAAGATAATAGAAAGCCCCCAAACATGTAATGGCGGTTAGACAAGAAGAAATACTGACACAGACAGAAAACAGTATGAGCAAACGCTGGGGCCCAAACTACCCAAATAGAAAAGGATAGGAAGGGCACTTACTGCAATCCCAAAAAACCCTGAAAAGCACCAACTCCACCAATTTCAAAAACACCTGAGATCACACGACCTCTACCACCTAAATTAGTTCTCTGGTGTAACAAAATCAAAACAGCAGCCACTGAAAAAACTGGAAAAAGCAAATGTACAAACATCAGTGGCTGAACTAAACTGAGAGGGCAAAAGCCCCCGAGGGGACCCTGAAGGTCCCCACAGAAGTGCAGGACAAAATGCAAAAATCAAGCACAAAAACAAAAAGAAGAAAATGTCTTATCTGTTAGCAGGAGATGCAGACACGACACAGCAGGCTACAAAGGAAACAGGAATCAAGGATTGAGACCAGAACAATTGATCACCGGCAACCCTGATGGGAAGGCGACTCCCTTATATAAGACCAGTCAGTAACACCTGATTCCCAATCCTCACAATCTTCACTGGACAATCCAGTACCGCTTGTAACCACCAGAGGGAGCCTCTGCTCAGAACTAATTTCAAGCCCATTCACAACACCCCGGCCCCACTATCCAGAAGAACAGATATCCTCTCAGTTCTCGCACCCACCACCACCTCCGCCGGTACGAGGAATTGAGACGGACCTAGGGACGAAATACCTACTCCCAGATTGCCGTCCACCACACAACCTGGGATCAATAGTTTTCCGGTGACTTCTCACTCTGCAAAGGACGGGATGGACACCCCCCAATAAAATGTCCCTTTCTCCCGCAGAAGAAACACCTTCCTGTCTTGTGGCGCACTGCCGATCCCCTCCCCCGGAATGATGTCCCTCCTAACTGCATCCGCTCTTCTGGACTGACCAGGGGAACCTCCATATAAGGGGCCCTAGTAGAAGGTGGAGTCATCACAGGGGGCGGAGTTACCCCGCACCTCTCCCGAAGCCGTCTGTCAATGCGAATAGCAAGGGCCATAGCGGCTTCCAGTGACGTGGGAGGGTCATACTGTGCCAGCACATCCTTTAATTTGTCAGATAAACCTTGACAAAACTGGCTCCTAAAAGCCAGGTCATTCCACTGGGTGTCCGTGGCCCACCTACGGAACTCCGAACAGAATTCCTCCGCCAGGTGATCTCCCTGCTGTATCCTACGTAACTTAGATTCAGCAAGAGAGATCCGATCCGGGTCATCATATACAAGACCCAGAGCTGCGAAAAATCTATCCACTGACTGGAGAGCCAGGGAGCCCGGGGGAGAGAGAACGCCCAGGATTGAGGGTCCCCTTGTAGGAGCGAGATGACAATCCCCACCCTTTGTTCTTCACTCCCCGATGACCGATGTCGCAGCCGAAAGTACAATTTACATGCCTCCCGGAAAGCAAAAAACTTGTCCCGCCCCCAGTGAACCTGTCAGGGAGAGCTACTTTAGGTTCTGGACCGGCTTGCTCCAGAGGGTACAAAACCTTGGACTTAACGTCCGCCAGCTCCATGGACAAACTCTGCAACTGCCGAGCTAGACTGGCTACTGGATCCATGGTGGCTGGAGAAAATCTTTAGTGGGTCGGTGAAAATGTCACGCTGTCACTGCATACAGGAGGTCCGGGGTCTATGCTGACCCTAAGCAGGGGCCCTGACTAATCCCTCTACCTGGAGGTACTGTTGATGGTACAGAGGTCCAGGCCGCCAGCGTAACCCTATCTCCTGCAAATCCCTGACCCTCAGTAATCTAGTCCTGAGAAGGACCCCGATCACAACACAGGGGACTGGAAGGTATATGCCTAAACACAGTAACAGACGAACAAGACAGTACAAGGGGTAAACTAAAATCCACCTTGCATACAAAACTCACTCTACAACAACAGAGGGAAAACCAACGGGTACGGAGATAAATGATAAAGCGAGGAGGGGAAAAAACCACACCAGGTACTCTTCACTTCAGACTTCACAGTACCACGATCCGCTCTGCTGGTCTGCATGAATGCTTTCACCGACACATTCCTAGCAGACCGGCAGGTATTTGAAGGAATCTCATTACTGCAGCATTAACTGCAGCTGGGCGAGGCTGGGCCTCGTCTAGCACAGAGAGAGAGAGAGAATTAACTCCCTCACTGCCGAAAAACACCAAGCACCAAAAACTCAGCTGTGCGAAGTCAGGCTGTGTAATCGCGACGATCTTCGTGGCGACACACCCGTGACAGGTATCTATTGTGGGATGTCTATCAATCAGTATGGTGTTTATTCTAAGTTGTGCACTATACATGACGTTTTTGCAGATATTAATAAAACGCCCTATGCGGAAGGTTAAAATCTGCCTTTATTTGTTCAAAGTTCTTGAATAATCCACCCCTCAAGAGTTGTAATACCAAACACATATGCCTATCCTCCTCTTAGTTTCTGTAGCTCTGGTAAGTTATAGTTGTGCCATAAAGGAGTTATGTACTTTCCAATCCCAGAATATTTTTACCCCTTTCCCACACCATATATATTAACTTTGGTGTAGGACATTTTAGTTCATTTTCTCGAGGAGGCCCCATATCTGGTACCGAGAATAGAAGCTTCCACTTGGTTCCTTCCATAAGTAGGTGCCCTGAAATTCCACAATATTTGCGTGTACTCCATCCATGAAACTACCTTAGCTCCTTTCTAGCGTTAAGCAGCTCTGCGTATACCTGGAAGGATGCAATCGTTTATGTTGTTTGTTATGGAGATCGATTACCTCAAGCAAATGGGAGATTTTAGTTGCTTTCGTTTTTTTTTACCATGGATCTATGTTTTCTAAGTATCCTTAGTAGACATTTGAGTGTTTCCCATTGAAATGGTAAGGCAGTGTCATCATGCTCATACATCTAAAGGAGTCTATAGTCTCACGAAGGTCTGAGACACAGAATGAGTCTTTCTGCAACTTATCATTTAAGATCCAACAACTGAAACCTTGGAGTCCGGTACAGTCAGATTACAGTATACAGGAGCATGATCTGACCATATAGCGGTCGTATCTGAGATGTAGGTAGCCATGTAAGCAAGTGATGACTAATTAAGAAAGTCTATACGACTAGGTGTATTGTGCATAGGAGAATAATACGTATAATCCTTTATGTCTGGATGTAGTATCCTCCATACATCGACCAGTTGGAGGGACCGGAGAACGTTTAGCAAAGCTTTTGTTGGTGAATTATATTGGTGACTCCGGCCCAGGGACGCGTCTAAAGAAGGATCCAAGACAAACTTAAAGTCATCTCCAATGATGATAAGGCCCTCTGTAAAATACTTTAAATTGTTTAAGTATTCATGGCATATCTTAGTTTGGTCACAATTAGGGAGATAGAAGTTTGCCAAAAACAACATTTTGGAGTAGATGGAAATCTTATCAAACACACCTCCCCTCCGTGTCAAGCAGTGTTTCTAAAATAGTATGCGGCAGAGATTTGTGCCGGCCTATACTCAGCACCTTAGACCTCGAAACCACATTTGTACTGTGGCACCAAGATGAATAATATCTGTTAGTAACTGAAGTGTATGGGTCTCCTGAAGAAAGACTAAATGTATGTGTTTTTTTATGCATCTGATAAAACACTTCAGCTCTTTTCTCAGGAACATTAAGTCCTCTGACATTCAATGAGAACGTTTTCAGATGTGCCATATTATATGGAAAAAGGGGGAAAGGAAAAAAGGATAAAAAGATTAAGAGCAAGGAGGAAGTACAGATGTTAGATTGTTACGTCTAACTCTCAGCATCTAAGAGGTTTAGATTATGGATATATCGAACACAAGGAAACTGCGAAACAAGCAGATCCCAATGTAAGTCCGTAACTGGTGGTTATCTTTACAAGTGTAAGTCTAACTTGCAGTCCTAAAGATCCTATTAGGGGGAACCATGGAATATTATAGCATGTAAAGTAATACAGCCGGATATTACAGTAATATAATGTGAGGTCAACTTACGTGTCGTTCTAAGATCTTATATGAACTGAGACTTTCTATATAGTGGGAGAGAGGAACATAAAGCTCTATTAAGCTATATGTAATTATATTCTTAAAGAAACAACCAAACATCTGCAATCTGTCTCTCTCATCAGGAAAGACAAGTTTCATTTCAGGAGCTCATATGATTGGCAGGTTCCTTTCCCATCTGGGGGCATCACCATCAAGTTCCTGATCCATTGAAAGTCTTCTGCAACGTGCTGGAACTCTCTGTGGCAATGTTGGAGCAGGTGGCCAGTCATATATAAGGATTCTGGGAATGTCCAGTGTTGTGAACACTTTAAATCCGGCTTCTGAGTTTGGGCTTCCTCTGGTGGTTGCTGCTGGTAATGGAGCTGGTCTGGTTGACAGAAGTTGATCACCTTATGAGGTGTTGCTGACTGGGGAGATTTAAATGAGCAGCCTTCCCATGATCCTTGCCGGTGATTTGTTTTCTTCCTGAGCCATTTGGAAGTCTGCTTGCTCCCTGCTGTGTCCTGCATCTTTCAGATAAGTTATTTTGCTGTTTGTTTCTATGGCTTTGGTTTACCTTTTGCTTTTCTCAGTTTTCTGCCTTGCTGGAATTAGTTCAGCCAGGTCCCCTGCGGGGCCTGTGCAGGGCTCTGTTCTCATTTGCCACAGCTTCATTTCTAGTTCCCTGTTATTTCAGTATCTGTTGTTTTGCGTCCAGTTTACACCAGAGTTCTGATTTAGCTAGGGAGAGGTAGTGTGGCCTCAGTATTTTTGAACATCAGAAGTGTTCGAATTTTTCTTAGGGTTTTTGCAGGATTGCTGACAGTATCTTTTCTGTCCTGTTCTCTCTAGACAGTTTGGGCCCCAGCATTTGCTTACACTATTTTCTGTCTGTTTGTGCTTCATCTGACTCACCGACAATATATGTTTGGGGGCTATCTATTCTTTTGGGGCTCTACTCCGAGGCAGTTAGCTTTCCCCTTTCTCGCTTTAGGCTTAGTTAACTCTTTGGCTATGTCGAGGCGTCTAGGTCATCGTAGCTACGTCCCACGGCTAATTCTAGTTGTGTTGTCAGTTTAGGGGTCTGCAATCCGCTAAGTTACCAACCTCTCTGGTGTTGTGCTGCCTAGCCATTTCTTTGTTGTCCTCCTCGGTTACCATATCATAACAGTCCATGGCATCACAGAATGGTCTCATTTCCCTTGGATCTTTGAAAATATACAGCTGGAATGTGTAGCCACAGGAGTACATCAGGCCATTTTTCCCGGAGGGTATTAAGTAGTGGTTTCAATACCTTTCTTTTAGAAAGTGTCATTCAGAAAGGTTCTGTGAGCAATTGTATGTTTTACATTGAAATCAACAAGACATAACTCTCTTGTTTTCATCATAATGGGCTCATTTACATTGAAACAATGTGTGATAGATATTGGACTCTCAGAATCTGAGCCATGATTGTCTAGTGTACAGTGCGTCCTATCGATCTCCTTATCAATAGGATCCCAAAGGATATTATTGAATAACGTGAGCAGTGTTTGCACAATCGCTTGTGTATTTATGCTTTCAGGTATATCCCTTATCCAGATATTATTGTGATTTTCTTGGTCATCAACCATATTATGCAGACTGTTTATTTGCTGGCTGTGAAGATCCAGTGTTTGTTTATCAGCATTTTGATGGTCCAAAACTTGTAGAACATCATCCTCTAATCTCTGTACCTTGTGAGTAAGTTGTGACAGGCTAGAAGGGAACATATTTCAGTTTTGTATGTGGTCTCCAGCCTTTGTATATATTGCTCCATGTCTTGTTTAGTAGGGATAGACGCAATATGATATACAAATCAATTATGGCGTTCCCCATATCAGAATCCCCTGTAGCTTGGGAGGAGGGGAGTTAAATTTCCCTGTGAAGCAAACATTGCTCAGTATGTGGGCTTAGGTGAGAACACAAGATTTGTAGAGCTGTTTTCTTGTGAGAACAACATTAAGGCTGTGTTTCCATGGTCAGGAAACAGCGCTATTGACGGAGCGGAAATTCCGCTCCATCTAAGCCCCGCCCCCTTTCTGACGCGCGTTCTTTCCGGAGGTGTTCAGGATACCTCCGGAAAGAACGCAGGGCTACATAGCCCTGTGTTAAATTCCGTTGCGGCGACGCAGCGTCGCCGCAATACGCTAGGACATGCTGCGGTCTGAAAAGACGCGCATGTCCGGATACGCAGGTCTGCCGCCTGCGTGTTGTTACGCATAGTGGAGACGGGATTTCTTTAAATCCCCTCCACTATGCTGTAACATCTGGACGCTGCGTGTTTGGCGCTGCGCCAGCGCACAGCGCCAAACACGCAGCGTTTCCTGACCGTGGAAACTCACCCTAAGAAAGGGAAAATTGCAGGACTTACAGGCTTGAGTTGTCTTGCATTATGAGGGTATGTGCACACGTTGCGGGTTCTGTTGCAGATCTGCAGCGGATTTTGCCCTGGGGATCTGAAGCAGAACTGCAAGTGATGTACAGTACCATTCTAGTGAATGGAAATCAAAAAACACAGTGCACATGCTGCCGAGTTTTCCACGCAGATTTGGTGCAGATTTAAAACTGCAGCATGTCACTTCTTTTGTGCAGATCCACAGCGTTTTGAGACCTCCTCCATTATAGGAATCTGCAGGTCTTAAAACGCAGGGGAAATCTGCACAAAAACTGCAGTAAATCTGCAGATAAAAAAAAAAGGATAAAAACTGCGTGGATTTTGACCTGCGGTTTCTGCCAAGAGATGCAGATTCTGTGCAAAAAATTCTGCAGACCAATCTTCAACGTGTGCACTTACCCTGAGGGTTAAGAGTCCTTCTTTTTCCAAGCTGAAACAGTTATAGCACAGGAGTGGGAAGATAAGATCTGTGGGAACGCGAATCGCAACACCAATGGATCAGCACTGGCATGGAAGGAGAGTATGAGTGTTTTTATTTTAAAGAGACCAAACATGAGAAATGAGAAGGTACAATTTTCAGTTAAAACAACATTCTGAAGATAAAAGAGTCTTTTTCCCTGTATGATGTCTCTGAAGTTTATTAAGAGTTAATTTCCATGTAAAACATTTCCGGCATTAAGAACATGAAAAAAGCTTCTGCCCCATGTGACTGCTCTGATGTCTAAGAAGAGATGATTTCTTCTTAAAACATTTCCCACATTCTGAACAGGAAAAAGGCTTCTCCTCTGTGTGAGTTCTCTGATGTGTAACAAAATTTGATTTCTGGTTAAAACATTTCCCACATTCTGAACATGAAAAAGGCTTCTCCCCTGTGTGAGTTCTCTGGTGTGTAACAAAATTTGATTTCTGGTTAAAACATTTCCCACATTCTGAACATGAAAAAGGCTTCTCCCCTGTGTGAGTTCTGTAATGCTTAACAAAATCTGATTTCTGGTTAAAACATTTCCCACATTCTGAACAAGAAAATGGTTTCTCCTCTGTGTGAGTTCTCTGGTGTGTAACAAAATTTGATTTCTGGTTAAAACATTTCCCACATTCTGAACATGAAAAAGGCTTCTCCCCTGTGTGAGTTTTTTGATGTTTTACAAGACTTGATTTCTCTGTAAAATATTTCCACATTCTGAACATGAAAATGGCTTCTCCCCTGTGTGAGTTCTGTAATGTGTAACAAAATTTGATTTCTGGTTAAAACATTTCCCACATTCTGAACATGAAAAAGGCTTCTCCCCTGTGTGAGTTTTTTGATGTTTTATAAGACTTGATTTCTCTGTAAAATATTTTCCACATTCTGAACATGAAAATGGCTTCACCCCTGTGTGAATACTCTGGTGCACACCCAAAGCTGATTTCCGGTTAAAACATTTTCCACATTCTGAACATGAATATGGCTGCTCCCCTGTGTGAGTTCTCTGATGTGTGATAAGACTTGATTTACCTGTAAAATATTTTCCACATTCTGAACATGAAAATGACTTCTCCCCTGTGTGAGTTTTCTGATGTGTGATCATACTTGATTTCTGGATAAAAGATTTCCCACATTCTGAACATGAATATGGCTGCTCCCCTGTGTGAGTTCTCTGATGTGTGATAAGACTTGATTTCTCTGTAAAATATTTTCCACATTCTGAACATGAAAATGGCTTCGCCCCTGTGTGAATTCTCTGGTGCACACCCAAAGCTGATTTCCGGTAAAAACACTTTCCACATTCTGAACATGAATATGGCTTCTCCCCTGTGTGAGTTCTCTGATGTGTGATAAGACTTGATTTAACTGTAAAATATTTTCCACATTCTGAACATGAAAATGGCTTCTCCCCTGTGTGAATTCTCTGGTGCACTCTCAAATCTGATTTCTGGTTAAAATATTTTCCACATTCTGAACATGAAAATGGCTTCTCACTTTTGTGACTGCTCTGGTGTCTAACAAGATGTGATTTCTGGTTAAAACATTTCCCACACTTGGAACAAGAAAATCTATTTTCCGCTAAGTGAATTTTTTGATAAGTAAGAAAATACTTTTCAAGGTGAAAACTATTTACATAGTCTGAACGTGAAAATGGCTTCTTTGCTTTATCAGCTTGTTTTTTAATGCTTATTTTGTAACTTTGATTTTCCTCAGGGGTCAGTAATGAATCAGAAGACAGGACCTGTCTCAAAGGATCAGATGGTAGATCTTTGCTGTGAATGGATGATGGTATATCTGGAGTAATGGCATTCACTTCAATTGTATCCAGTAGGATCTCAAGATCATCTGATTTAAAAATTGAAGATGTCAGCTGTCCCTCTGATCTTCTGGTACAGTCATCTGCCAAGAATGAAACCAATTATTATTTTTGAATAAAATCCTTGAAATTTATACTTTTTAACATTTCTACTTAAACTATGTTAAAAAGTTTAATTATAAACCAGGACAATGACATTTCACAGTCTGATAGAAAACATCATAGCATGAACCAGAAGAGCGCGGTGTTCGACTGTTCATTCTGCCTCCCAAATGTAGGTGAAAATAACACCAATAAAAACTTCTACTCATCTCACAAAAAACAAGCCCCACTCAGGTACATCATCAGCCAGAGGAAAAACAGAGGTTTCCACATTATTAGTGGTTCAAAGGCTCTTGAAAAGCAGCCTGGTTTCCACAAACCAATACAGCAATATCCGCTCTCAAAAAGTCAAATCTTTCCCTCAGTTCTGAGCCTTGCAGTGCGCCCAAACCACATTTAACATCCATGTATTTAGCATTACTATATTGAGAAGAACCCACTTATTTTATAGTGTGTGTCTTCTGGAACACAATCTGTACACTATGTTATGGGTAATAAAATGGCAAATGTGCAATTTTCACTCTCCAACATCCAGTGCTAATTTCCAGAAAGTGGCTGCGAAGTCAAAATAGTAACTACTCCGATTCATTCCCTGGGGGTTATAATTTCCAAAATTGAGACACTTTATTGGGGTTTCTACTGCTCTGGTTTTCTATTTTGTGATATTAGGACTTCTGAAAATGGTGTGTCACATTTTTTTGGGATCTGCTCCTGCAACGTCTGTTTCTGCCACTAGGCGCCACCTTATTCACTCTGCAGGTGGCACTGGTGATGCAGGAGACAGCAACCAGAAACTCTGGATGGCACAGGCTCTGTCCTTCCAAAAAGATTAGGTTGCCTGGGACCTGTAGTATCATCCAGTCTAGCAGTATGGAATTGTGCGGTGTCCAACTGAAGTAATCTGCTTCCTGCTTTAGCCAATTGGAAAGCACCATGCCCTACTAAAACTCAAAGCATATTGCCAGAAGCTGCCAGATCTAGGCTTGTTCTTCTGTGGTTCAGTGCTCTGTGCTCAGCTCCCAGTTTGTGTATTTCTTTCCTGTTGTGAGCCCGGCCCATTTACCGACTACTCTTGCATCTTCAGATTGTGCATTTTCTCTGCCCTCCTGGTTGTGACCCGGCTATCTCACCATTCTTCTTGCTACGTCACACCACAGAACAGCAATTTAGATCTCGGGCTATATTTTCCATTAAATGAGTTTCTTTAAAAAGTATTAGACATTCAAGGAGGACTTTTTATAATATTGCAGAGATGCGGTGTCTTAAAATTAAGATCTCGGGAACTTGGATGAGGCAAAGGCGACTTTTTTTTTTTTTTTAAAGACTACCACGAAGTTACAGGCTCACATAAGTAGGCAGGCCAATTCCAGCTTAACTCATACAATATGAAAAACTGTAAACAAATAAACATAGAACAAAAAAACATGTTACATCCTCAACAACTATGTATGAGGGGCAAACTGCAATACTAAACAGGGCTTGCACTTATTTATGGTGGAACATTAGAGCTACCATGAGTCCTAACCAGAAGAGTAAAGAAAGTATTAGGCCGGCGTCACACTGGCGACAGAATCGGACGACTGCAATGCGATGAAAAATCGCATTGCAGTCGGACCTATATTAATCTATGGAGCAGCTCCCAGTATCAGATTTTTTGTGGTCCGTTTTAAACGTCCGTGTACAATCGCAGCATGCTGCGATTGTCACCGATTGTCGGTCGACAATCGCCAATGCAAGTCTATGGGAGCGATGAAAAATCGGATTACAAACGGACCACACTGTGTGACTTGCGATTAAATCGCATCAGTGTCCCTTAGAAAAGCCGGCAATTCATCCCTGCCTATACTGTAAAAGCACACTGACAGGTTTAATAAAGAATCGAATCAATACATATCCACACATAGAATCCACACACACATATATATATATATATATATATATATACATACATATATGTGTATATATATATATATATATATATATATATATATATATATATATGTCATTGTGACATATATATATATATATATACATATATTTATAGTTGTTACACTTCTACATACTGTAATAGCCGCTAATTCAATTGCCGGCTTCAGTGAAATCACAGAAGCCGACATGCAATGATACATTGTTTCCACACATTTAACCATGTAATTTCATGTATTTTTATATATGTTTGAAACATACAATTACATGAGTATATGTGTGCTAAATTTCAGACATGTAGGGGTTAATTAAAGGTGTAAATTCGTTGAAAAAAAATGCGTGGGCTCCCGCTGTATTTTCTCCACCAGACAGACAAAGCAAGCGAGTGGGGGCAGATAATAATAGCCTAGGGAGGGTACATTTTTTTTGTGCCCCCCCTGGCTACTAACATCTGCCCCCAGACACCCCAGAAAGGGCAAATCTATAATTAGATTCGCCCTTTCTGGCACTTTGCCCGTCTATTCCCATTGCCCTGTAGCGGTGGCGAATGGGTTAATCTCACCTTAATGTCACCTTAGTATTGAAAGGTGACCTTAAGGTAGGTTAATAATTGAGAGCTGTCAATTAGACAACTATCAATTATTAATCCTATTGTAGTAAATTAAAAAAACACAGACACATTAATTAAAAATTATTTTAATGAAATAAAAACACCTTTTTTTGACCATATTTTATTTTACACTTAATCCGTGCGAAGCCATTGATCTCCTAAAATAAAGAAAAAAAAATAAAACAACATTATTCTTACCTATTCCGCTGATCTGTCACGTCCCACGCTGTAATCCTTCACAAAGGGTTAACTAGCTTTGAGCCAAGCTGTGCAAGTAATCCTGCATGCTCAGCTCAAAGCTCCTGAATGAATAAGTTCCTCTCCTGGCGACAGGAGAGGATGTGTTTCATGAATGAAGCTTAATTGATTGTGTCCACTTTCCCTTTAGGTCAGGTCACTACAGTTAAATTGGCAATAAATCAATTAAGCTCCATTCATGAATCTATTGCTCTACTTTCGCTGGGAGAGGAACTTATTCATTCAGGGGAATACAGGTCTGAGACAGCATTATTAGCTCTCTGCGACCTGTAACCTGTTAACCCTTTCTGATGGATTACACCGTGGGACCTGACTGTACATCGGATTGGTAAGTATAATTTTGCTTTTTTATTTTATTTTTATTACAGGAAATGGTTTTAGCAGGAAAATAAAATATGGTCAAAAACTGTGTGATTATTTAATTAAACTTTTTATTAAACTGTGTGTGTTTGATTTTTCTTTCATACAATAGGATTAATAATTGATAGTTGTCTAATTGACAGCTATCAATTATTAACCTGCCTTAAGGTCACCTTTCAATACTAAGGTGACATTAACGCCAGATTATTAACCCATTCGCCACCGCTACAGGGCAATGGGAATAGACGGGCAAAGTGCCAGAAAGGGCGAATCTAATTATAGATTTGCCCTTTCTGGGGTGTCTGGGGGCAGATGTTAGTAGCCAGGGGGGGCACCAAAAAAATGTACCCTCCCTAGGCTATTATTATCTGCCCCCACTCGCTTGCTTTGTCTGTCTGGTGGAGAAAATACAGCGGGAGCCCACGCATTTTTTTTCAACGAATTTACACCTTTAATTAACCCCTACATGTCTGAAATTTAGCACACATATACTCATGTAATTGTATGTTTCAAACATATATAAAAATACATGAAATGACATGGTTAAATGTGTGGAAACAATGTATCATTTCATGTCGGCTTCTGTGATTTCACTGAAGCCGGCAATTGAATTAGCGGCTATAACAGTATGTAGAAGTGTAAGAATTATAAATATATGTATATATATATGTCACAATGACATGTATATATATATATATATGTGCTCTATGTGTATATATCTATTCTTTCTTTTGGCATTTAAATACTATTCTTTTGGATCCATTATATGTCAGTTTTGCAAGCCTGCGAGAAAATCTCGCAAGTCGGATGAAAATCGGATGTTACAAGGTACACACACATGCAACTAAATCGCATCTTTGAAGGAAAATCGGATGCCAGAAGGATGTGTGATGTTTTTATTTTGATCCGATTGTCGACCGTCTAAAACGGACCGATTTTTTGTGGTTGTGTGTGACTCCGGCCTTAGTGCTCCCCATTTCAGGAGAGATCTGAATTCCTTAGTATTGAAAACATAATGGAATTTATGACGTGGAGTCAATCCATGAAATTAGGGCTCGAGTCAATCTAACACATCTCCTGCAGGCGTAAACAAATGTATATTACAGCCATCAGCCATGCACAGTTTAGAGATATATCATGGCACAGGTGTAATGGTTTTATGTAGTTTCTCGCGACCCTGTCTGAAGTTAGTCAATTTTAAATCGAAAAGTCAGGATAAAGGGAAATTCTTTCGTTATTGTACAGAAATTTACACTTAGACCTCACTGAACATTTAAATGTTACCAATCATAAAAGTGTAGTTTGGCCAGAAAGACTGGACCTGGTCTTGTAGGGACCATATGAGACATTCAGCAGCCCAGAAGGGAGAGAGGATTCATCCAATAAGAACTCAGGGATCTAGGAAGCCAACAGCATCATTACCCTCCGCTTTCTCTTACAGGCCCATCTTAATATTTTTCTTCAAGTGATTTTCTAACTTGTCAGCACATTCTACGTGCGCTGTCATTTGGATTTATAGTTTACAGATCTGGGCAGGTAACGGTCACCATCTCCTAATCCCAGGGGGTAGGTGGATCTCTAGGTTGTAAGTTCTACAGAAAAGGGCTTTCAATGACCAACATCATTTGAACAGTTTTGGGTGGAGGAACATGTTGTGGTCTAGTGGCAAAATGGTGATCAGACGATTGTGATATGGCTGAATGTCACGGTCGTTGTGGAACCACTGCGCCACGAACAGAGAAGAGCCCGGAGAGTCGTGACTAAGCAATCACCGGACTATTCAATAGAGTCTCTGATAGTGAGGTTAGACTTGGCTCCTGATGAATGCCAGGTGCCACTCCAGAGCAGACCAACGGTCGCGCAGCAGCTGACCCCAGAGGACAGACTGGATGGAGCAACAGGAAGGTTGCTAAGGCACCTACCCAGTGGAGAGGAAGCAATATATACATAATGCCTAAAAAACCATTGGCTGAAGAGGAAATAGCAAGTGCACGCGCTGGCCTTTTAAGAGGACGGGAGCGCGCTCGTGCCCTTAGAACATGTCTAGAGACCAGGAAGTGCTGCTGGGAGCATGCGGAGCATGAGGAAGAGAGGAACCAACTGCAGCGGGGTTAGTGAGCTGACATGCCTGCATGGTGCTAACACCGGACTACACCATCGATAAAGCAAACACAGCCGGTGACGGAGAAGAATCTGTGACTTTTCTGCATTTAGTGGTTACTACTCACCTGTGTGGTCATATGTGGGAATCTCCTCTTTACACTGCTCATCACCCCTCACATATGTCTCTGTAGTATTAATATGGGTCAGATCTTCACCCTGAAACAAATATTGTAAAAGTCACCGACAGATGGAGAAGTCCCATCTATGATCAGCTCTAATCCTGCCATCTCCACCGTTCTCATTACACAAGTATAAAACATATAATACTGGGGGATAAAACAAGACTGAGCACAAGACCTTCACAGCCGTCTACACATCATAGGGGAGATCTCCTGACACCTTCTCTCCATCTACCTGATCATCCTGAGGAGCATTGGGATCTTCTGGGTTACAGTCCTGTGGAGGAAGAGGACGGGGACATCTCTCTGGTGTTGTCCTCTTACTGGATAGATCTGGAGGAAACACATACAGGGAGTGAATTCATTCTTTACATACAGGTAATTACAGGCTGTGTGTATTTAGTCCTGTCTATTACCTGGTGATGTGAGGGGCTGGGGAACCTCCATTATGACGTCCTTGTACAGATCTCTGCGTCCTTCTAAATACTCCCACTCCTCCATGGAGAAATAGACAGCGACATCCTGACACCTTATAGGAACCTGACACATACAATGATACCGTCATCCCCGATCCCTTCATAGTGTTACTGTATAATGTCCCAGCATTCCCAGCACTGTCACCTCTCCAGTCAGCAGCTCAATCATCTTGTAGATGAGTTCTAGGATCTTCTGGTCATTGATGTCCTCATGGATCAGGGGATGAGGTGGAGGCCCCGTGATTGGGCTCAGGGGTCTTCCACATCCCTCAGACACAGGGTCCTGACAGCGATCACTAGAGGTCTTCTTCACCACTGTGTAATCCTGGTAATGGAGAGACACATTAATAAATCTCACTACAGACATTTCCAGAGTCCTCACCTCTCCAGTTCTGTCCGTTATTCCCATAGATAAGAATGATGTAATGTGACGTCATCAGAATCTCTCACCTCTCCAGTGAGACGGAAGAGGATCTCTAGGGTGAGGTGTAATATCCTCTCCGCCATCTTGTCTCTGTCCATATCCATCTTTGATGGGTAAATCAGGAAAATTCTCTTCTATAGAAGATCTTCACTGAGAGGATCGGATATTGTAGAGACCTGAATGAGAAGAAGATGAGGCGATGTAACATCATAAGAATCCTGTAATAATACAATTACTGGAGATAATAAGGGAAACATATGAGATTTATTATTTACAGTATTTAGTTTTCTTCTTGACATCTACTAATAAAACCTATATATTTAGGCCACAGACAACAAGCAGTTTCTTCCTCGGAGTCGGCAGCTGAATACGTTCCTCATAGACTCATCTTCCATAACGCTAATTCTCCTCTCATTTACCGACACTGGAATCGGCATTAGAAGAAGAAACAGACACGGCACTCATGGGATCACAAAATTGGTGGTGCTCCAGTAGGGTATCCAACCCGTAGTACAAATAGTGGAATTAGTTATATTACTGCTTAGTTATCATCTATTCTCTTTAGCCCCCCTAAGTGATGGATCTTACACCTAGTTCCCGCCGTCTGTACGCCTTGGGTTAATCCTTAGCCCACCATAATACAGGTATTCACGTCACCAAATGTGAGTTCAGCGTTCAGGACCTTAATCACATGACCACAGGTCCTTCATACTTCCTGTTCACACACGATATAAACCGGAAGAGCCTGCTGGGCATGCAGCGCTCACCCTTTGCGACGACGTTCGCTTGCTCCCAAGTGCTGCCTAACGCTAGCTCCACCAGGCATCCAGGTAATTAACCCTACAGTCACCTTGTCCTTATACATCACGGCCTAAGCATTTTCAGTGATGCATGACAGGATGCACGCGGCTACCTACTCCACATGGTACACCATGTTATATAGCATCAAGGATATCAGGATATACTACAATATGCCATGTGTCTATAGTCTTATATTGCCGCCATACCTTAATGGGATTTTCCTTTACAATTCAAAACAGACAGAATTGTTGCAGTGATTTTTTGACTATTGCTAGATTCCAGTGTTTGGCATATTTTATTACATTTCTTTCAATACCATGTATTACTTTCAATCCATCAGGCTACATAGATTTCTCCCTGGATTTCTTGTTGAAAACAGGAGATCCGTAACGAGACATAAAACCCAGTCTCCTCATATCAGGTCTCTTTGGACTTCCTCTCCCAGGTACTTCTATACGAGATCCTTTTACTTCGGTGCACTAAATATTAACTATGCTTTTCCATACTTATTCCCAGCATTTTCCTTATAGCCGCGTTCATGTCTCTACTTATGAATTTTCACTCAATGACCAGCTCTTTTCCTAGAACGGTTTCAGTGATAACCTCCTTCACTTTAGACACTGCTGGCGTATTGCTTTATTCAACCTATAACCTATGTATTTAATATTATTTGTTGCATGTCGAATATTGATTCCTATTCTGCATCTTCTGACATTTGTTATTTTTTTTCTTCATGTTATACCTTATATTTATCCCCAGTTCTGATGAAGGTCCGGATGTGAACGAAAACGTTTTATGTTAATTCTGGATGCAACAAATAGAACAGTTTGTTTTTGTCACTTCTCTCTTGCCGTTTTCACACGTCAGAGGCTCCGGTACGTGTAGTGACAGTTTCCTCACATACCGGAGACACTGACACACGTAGACCCATTAAAATCAATGTGTCTCTGCACATGTCAGCGTGTTTTCACGGACCATGTGCAAAACACGAACATGTCAGTGTTCGTGGGAGCACACGGACTGCAAAATGTGCTATGCACGTGCACACGCAGAACAGTTCAGACTGTCCTCTGTGCGCACGGACAGCTACAGTAAGCACTGTCCCCTGCCTGTGGTGCTGAAGCTCCCTGACATAATTCTCCCTGCTCTGCTGGCAACAGCAAGCAGGGAGAATAAAAGAAAAACCCGAGGTGGCCCTTAGGTTTTCAACCAACCCGGCAAAACTATACAGCTGGGGGCCGCTATTCTCAGGCTGGTAAGGGGCCATGATTATGGGCCCCCCCAGCCTAAAAACAGCAGCCCCCAGCTGCCCAGAAAAGGCGCATCTATTAGATGCGCCTATTCTGGAGCTTTGTCGGGTTCTTCCCACTTGCCCTGTAGAGGTGCCAAGTGGGGTTAATAAAGGGTTACCTTGCTATTGTAAGGTGGCGTTAAGCCAGGCTTAGTAATGAAGGTGTCAATAAAGACACTTATTCATTACCAATCCTATAGTAAATAAAGGGTTAAATAAGCACACTTATGATTTGGTAGCTGAGGAGGGCAGGAGCAAAAAACCGCCAAGGCAGCCAAACACCAGAGAGGTTGGGATCTAATAGGTTGCAGACCCCTAAACTAACCGCACAACTAGAAGCAGCCGTGGGACATTCCTACGGTGCCCTAGACGCCTCGTCACAGCCGGAGAGATTAGCTACCCCTCAAGATGGAAAGAGGAAAGCTAACTGCCCCGAACATATAATGGCGGTTAGACAAGAGGAAAACACGAACACAGACAGAAAATAGAATTAGCAAACGCTGGGGCCCAAAACTGTCTAGATAGTATAGTACAGGAGAGAATACTGTCTGCAACCCAACAAAACCCTAGGAAAAATTCCAACACTTCTGATTACAAAAAAGCTGAGACCACAGGGTCTCGACCACCTATATCAGATCTCTGGTGTGAATACGCAGCTACCCAGCAGTAAAATATCACAGGAACTGAGCACAAGTGCAAATACAAAAAGAGAAGAGAGACCAGCACAAGCCCCCCAAGGGGATCCAACTGAAACTCCAAAGCAGGCAGCAAAAATCAAGGGAAATCAAACCACAGAAAAAAAAAACAGAAGGCAACTTATCTGAATGATAGCAGGAAAGCAAGCTGAATTCCAACCTAGACCAGGAAGAAACAATTGATTACCGGCGAGGCTCATGGGAAGCCAGCTCACTTATATCAGGCCAGTCCGTCCCACCTGATAACCATTTCTTAATTGCAGCTGGTGAACTCTTGCTACTCCACATAGGTTCAATACTCTCAGCAACCACCAGAGGGAGCCTCAGCTCCGAAGTCGTCTCCAACACACACAATAAGAATAAAGTATTTTAATGAATGAATACACTACACAGTTTTTAAATCTTTATTACTGCCATTCCTTAATCAATGTCAACGATCTCCTGTAAAAAATATAAAATAAAAAAAGCAACAATATCCCATACCTGTCCAGCAATCAGTCAAGTCTCACGGCGTAAATCCATCTCGGGGGTTAATCAATTTACAGCCGGAGCTCTGCTAATGCAGCCGCTCCGACTGTAAACTACTGGGGAATGAATGGGAAGCAGCTCGCACAGGCTCAGTGACATCACCCCCAGTCACTGAGCCTGTGCGCACTGCTTCGATTCATTCCCCAGTAGTTTACAGTTGGAGCGGCTGCATTAGCAGCGCTTCGGCTGTAAACTGATTAACCCCTGAGATGGATTTACGCCGTGGGACTTGACTGATTGCCGGACAGGTATGGGATATTGTTGCTTTTTTTATTTTATATTTTTTACAGGAGATCGAGGGCATCTATAAAAGAATGGAAGTATAATAAAGATTTAAAAACTGTGTAGTGTATTCATTCATTAAAAGACTTTATTCTTATTGTGTGAGTTTTTTTAACCCTTTACTTTTCTATAGGATTAGTAATGAATAGGTGTCTTATTGACACCTATTCATTACTAAGCCTGGCTTAACCCCTTAACCCCCAAGGGTGGTTTACACGTTAATGACTGGGCCAATTTTTACAATTCTGACCACTGTCTCTTTATAAGGTTATAACTCTGGAATGCTTCAATGGATCTTTGCAATTCTGAGATTCTTTTCTCGTGACATATTGTACTTCACGTTAGTGGTAAAACTTCTTCGATAAAACTTGCTTTTATTTTTGAAAAAAAACGCAAATATGGTGAAAATTTAGAAAATTTAGCAATTTTCAAACTTTGAATTTTTATTCCCTTAAAAAGGAGAGCTATGTCACACAAAATAGTTAATAAATAACCAAATTTTTTTTTTGTTAGGAAGTTATAAGGGTTAAAAGTTGACCAGTGATTTCTCATTTTTACAACAAAATTTACAAAGCCATTTTTTTTTAGGGACCACCTCACATTTGAAGTCACTTTGAGCGGTCTATATGATAGAAAATACCCAAAAGTGACACCATTCTCAAAACTGCACCCCTCAAGATACTCAAAACCACATACAACAAGTTTATTAACCCTTCAGGTGCGTCGCAGGAGCTGAAGAAACGTGGAAGGAAAAAATGAACATTTAACTTTTTAGTCACAAAAATGATATTTTACAAACATTTTTTTTATTTTCACAAGGGTAAAAGGAGAAAATGGACAGAAAGTTGTTGTACAATTTCTCCTGAGTACACCGATACCCCATATGTGGGGGAAAACCACTGTCTGGGCTCACGGCAGAGCTCGGAATGGAAGAAGCGCCATTTTACTTTTTCAAACCAAAATTGGCTGGAATTGAGATTGGACGCCATGTCGCATTTGGAGAGCCCCTGATGCGCCTTAACAGCGGAAACCCCCACAAGAGACACCATTTTGGAAACTAGACCCCCTATGTAACTTATCTAGATCTGTTGTGAGCACTTTGAACCCCCAAGTGTTTCACAAAAGTTTATAATGCCAGGGTGTGAAAAAGAAACAAAAACAATTTAACACAAAAAGTATTTTTTAGTCACCAATTTTTGATTTTTTCCCAAGAAAATTCGACCCCAAAAGTTGTTGACCAATTTGTCCTGAGTATGCTGATACCTCATATTTGGGGGGGGAACTGTTTTGGCGCACGTGAGGGCTTGGAAAGGAAGTAATAACTATTTGGAATGCAGACTTTGATGTGTGTCATGTTCCGTTTGCAGTGCCCCAGATGTGCCTAAACAGTGGAAACCCCCACAAGTGACCCCATTTTGGAAACTAGACCCCCTAAGGAACTTATCTAGATCTTAGGTGAGCACTTTGAACCCCCAAGTGCTTCACATAAGTTTATAATGCCCGGGAATGAAAATAAAAAATCCTATTTTTTTCCCACAAAAATTATCTTTTAGTCACCAATTTTTTATTTTCCCAAGGGTAACAGGAGAAATTGGACCACAAAAGTTGTTGTCCAATTTTTCCTGAGTACGCTGATACCCGATATGTGGGGGGGAACCACTGTTTGGGCGTACAGCAGAGCTCGGAATGAAAGGAGAGCCATTTGACTTTTTCCAACCAAAATTGTCTGGAATTGAGATTGGACGCCATGTTGCATTTGGATAGCCCTTGATGTGCCCAAACAGTGGAAACCCCTCACAAGTGACCCCATTTTGGAAACTAGACCCCCAAGGAACTTATCTAGATCTGTGGTGAGCAATTTGAACCCCAAGCGCTTCACACAAGTTTATAACGTAGAGCAGTAAAATTAAAAAATCATATTTTTTCCACAAAAATGATCTTTTCATCCCAATTTTTATTTTCCCAAGGGTAACAAGACCCCAAAAGTTATTGTGCAATTTGTCCTGAGTACGCTGATACCCCATATGTGGGGTAAACCACTGTTTAGGTGCATGGCAGACCTTGGAAGGGAAGGAGCGCCGTTTGACTGTTTTAAAGCAGAGTTGACTGGACGACATGCTGTGTTTGGAGAGCCCCCAATGTGCCTAAACAGTGGAAACCCCCCACAAATGACACCATTTTAGAAACTAAACCCCTCAAGGAACTTATCTAGATGTGTGGTGAGAACTTTGAACCCCCAGGTGTTTCACTAAAGTTTATAACGCCCGAGCATAAAAATAAAAAAAATACCCCAAATGTGGGAGAAAAGTACTGCATGGGCACACGTCATGGTTTGGAAGGGAAGTAGTAACGTTTTGGATTGCAGACTTTGATGGAATGGTCTGGTACCCCATATGTGGGGGTAAACTACTGTTTGCACGCATGGCAGAGCTTTGAAGGGAAGGAGCACCGCTTTACTTTTTCAACGCAGAATTGGCTGGAATTGAGATTAGACGCCATGTCACATTTAGAGATTCCCTGATGTGCCTAAACAGTGGAAACCCCCCAATTCTAACACCAACCCTAACCCCAACACACCCCTAAACCTAATCCTAACCCTAATCATAACCCTAACACACCCCTAACCCTAATCCCAACCCTAATTCTAACTTTAGCCCCAACCCTAATGGGAAAATGGAAATAAATTTTTTCGTATTTTATTATTTTTCCCTAACTAAGGGGGTGATAAAGGGGGGTTTGATTTACTATTTATAGCGGGTTTTTATGATTGGCAGCTGTCACGCTAAAAGACGCTTTTTATTGCAAAAAATAGTTTTTGCATCACCACAGTTTGAGAGCTATAATTTTTGCATATTTTGGCCCACAGAGTCATGTGAGGTCTTATTTTTTGTGGTACGAGTTGACGTTTTTATTGGTACCATTTTTGAGCACGTGACATTTTTTGATCACTTTTTATTACAATTTTTGGGAGGTTAGAATGAACAAAAATCAGCAATTCATGAATTTCTTTTGGGGGGGGGGCGCGTTTATACCGTTCCGTGTGTGGTAAAATTGATAAAGCAGTTTTATTCTTCGGGTCAGTACGATTACGGCGATACCTCATTTATGTAATTTTTTTAGGTTTTGGCGCTTTTATACAATAAAAACAATTTTATATAAAAAATAATTATTTTTGCATCACTTTATTCTGCAAGCTATAACTTTTTTATTTTTTCGCTGATGATGCTGTGTGACGGCTCTTTTTTTTGCGGGACAAGATGACGTTTTCAGCGGTACCATGTTTATTTATATCGGTCTTTTTGATCGCGTGTTATTCCACTTTTTGTTCGGCGGTGTGATGATAAAGCATTGTTTTTTTGCTTTGTTTTTATTTTTTAAGGGGCTTGCTAAAGGGGTTAACTAATGGGTCAGTTTTATAGGGGGGTCGTGACGGACGTGGCGATACCAAATATGTGTACTTTTATTGTTTTTTTTTTTTTTTTTTTATTTACAGGAAGAAATGAATTTATTGCGGAATATTTTTTTTTCTCATTATTTAGGAAATTTTTTTACACTTCTGATTTTAATTTTTTTTAACTTTTTTACATTGTCCCAGGGTGGGATATCACAGTATAAGGTCAGATCGCTGGTGTGACAGTGTGCACAGCACTCTGTCGCACCAGTGATCGCTCTGGCACTGCTGCAGGCTTCTGAGTGCCTGCTCTCAGCAGGCACTGAGAAGCCGCCTCCCTGTAGGGCCCGGAAGGACCCCGGCGCCATCTTGGATCTGGGGTCCTGCAGGGAGGATGGACCCTCGGAACAGCGCGACACATTGCGCTGTTCTGTGGGTCTCAGGGGAGCACGCAGGGAGCCCCCTCCCTGCGCGATGCTCCCCTGTGCCCCCAGTACACCGCGATCATGTTTGATCGCGGTGTGCCAGGGGTTAATGTGTCGGGGCGGTCCGTAACCGCTCCTGGCACATAGTGACGGGTTGTCAGCTGTGATAATCAGCTGACACCCGGCCGAGATCGGACGCGCTCCCTGGAGCGCGTCCGATCGCATGGGATGTACGGACTCAGGTACCATGGACGGAATAGTACGTCCGATGGCAGAAAGGGGTTAATGTCACCTCACAATAGCAAGGTGGCATTAACCCTTTATTAACCCCACTTGCCACCTCTACAGGGCAAGTGGGAAGAACTCTACAAAGCTCCAGAATAGGTGCATCTAATAGATGCGCCTTTTCTGGGCAGCTGTGTGCTGCTGTTTTTAGGCTGGGGGGGCCGATATTCATGGCCCCTTACCAGCCTGAGAATAGCAGCTCCCACCTGTATAGTTTTGCCGAGTTGGTTGAAAACCTAAGGGGGACCCCATGTCGGGTTTTTCATTTATTCTCCCTGCTCGCTGTTGCCGGCAGAGCAGGGAGAATATTTACAAGCAGCTTCAGCACCACAGGCAGGAGACAGCGCTTACTGTAGCTGTCCGTGTGGTCCGGATGCGGCACACGGATCTATCACGTATTTACACCGACATCTCCGATACTGATTTTTCCGGTTAGGGAAATATTTGGACGTGTGAGACCGGCCTCTCTGAGTGTCAAGTTTTTTTCCACGACTGGAATCGGCATTAGTAATACTGCAGGAGATATTCATTACACGTGACATGAGGAATAACTACTTCATGATGAGGACGACATCTTCATCTTCTACTGATGGAGGTTTTGTAGGAACATTACACTGTGTGACCCCAGAAAGCGGCTCTGTACTATTAGAGTAACACACGTTCCCCCACAGACCCCTGAATATCACACTGTATAACGACCCCACAATCTGCGGCTCTTCGGGGTAAATCGCTCTCTCACCAGTGGATTAGAGCTGATACTATGAAGATAAAGGGACTAAACAGACTTTCTGTCACCTCCATAAAGGGACACTTCTCCGTGTTTGTCAGAACTGTGCGAGGATTATTAGAGGTGACAGTTCCCCCCATTAGAAGGGACACCTGTGGATATCGGGGTCTTCACCTGCTGCAGTCCTGGGGGGATTTACTGGTAAAGTGCTGGAATCACAGTCTCCCAAAGGGTTAAATGTAGTCTATAAATTCAATGTCTTTCTATGAAGCTTCTTCTCTGAACTTTCCTCCTCTGTTTTCTGCCGTATTTCTATTACTCTCCGGAATCAGGAATGTATGAAGTCCTATAGAAACTGCGGAGAAAGAATCATTTCTAATTCTGTGTTTCCAGGATTCTTCTTGTGGGAATCAGCTGCGATATCCCCTGTGCAATAGATTCCTAGTATTAATGCGCCAGTAATGGGGAATCTCCACATCCCTCCACCCGTACTCCACATAGAGAACGACGGAGCCTCCGGCACCGACCTCCACCCGCACTCCACATAGAGAACGACGGAGCCTCCGGCACCGACCTCCACCCGCACTCCACAGAGAGAATGACGGAGCCTCCGGCACCTACCTCCACCCGCACTCCACATAGAGAATGATGGAGCCTCCGGCACCGACCTCCACCCGTACTCCACGTAGAGAACAATAGGGCCTCCGGCACCGACCTCCACCCGCACTCCACATAGAGAACGATGGAGCCTCCGGCACCTACCTCCACCCGCACTCCACGTAGAGAACGACGGAGCCTCCGGCACCTACCTCCACCCGCACTCCACATAGAGAACGATGGAGCCTCCGGCACCGACCTCCACCCGCACTCCACGTAGAGAACGACGGAGCCTCCGGCACCGACCTCCACCCGCACTCCACATAGAGAATAATGGAGCCTCCAGCACCGACCTCCACCCGCACTCCACGTAGAGAACGACGGAGCCTCCGCACCGACCTCCACCCGCAGAGCCGCACTCCACATAGAGAATAATGGAGCCTCCGGCACCGACCTCCACCCGCACTCCACATAGAGAATAATGGAGCCTCCAGCACCGACCTCCACCCGCACTCCACATAGAGAATGATGGATCCTCCAGCACCTACCTCCACCCGCACTCCACGTAGAGAACGACGGAGCCTCCGGCACCGACCTCCACCCGCACTCCACATAGAGAACGATGGAGCCTCCGGCACCGACCTCCACCCGCACTCCACAGAGAGAACGATGGAGCCTCCGGCACCGACCTCCACATAGAGAATAATGGAGCCTCCAGCACCGACCTCCACCCGCAGAGCCGCACTCCACATAGAGAAAATGGAGCCTCCGGCACCTACCTCCACCCGCAGAGCCGCACTCCACATAAGAACGACGGAGCCTCGGCACCACCCCACCGACTCCACATAGAGAACAACGGAGCCTCCGGCCACCACCTCTACCCGCACTCCACATAGAGAAGATGGAGCCTCCGGCACCTACTCCACCCGCACTCCACATAGAGAACGACGGAGCCTCCGGCACCTACCTCCACCCGCACTCCACATAGAGAAGATGGAGCCTCCGGCACCTACCTCCACCCGTACTCCACTAAGAAAATGGGGCCTCCGGCACCGACCTCCACCCACTCCACATAGAGAACGATGGAGCCTCCGGCACCTACCTCCACCCGCACTCCACGTAGAGAACACGGAGCCTTCGGCACCTACCTCCACCCGCACTCCACATAGAGAACGATGGAGCCTCCGCACCGACCTCCACCCGCACTCCACGTAGAGAACGACGGAGCCTCCGGCACCGACCTCCACCCGCAGAGCCGCACTCCACATAGAGAATAATGGAGCCTCCGGCACCGACCTCCACCCCACTCCACATAGAGAATAATGGAGCCTCCAGCACCGACCTCCACCCGCACTCCACATAGAGAATGATGGATCCTCCAGCACCTACCTCCACCCGCACTCCACTAGAGAACGACGGAGCCTCCGGCACCGACCTCCACCCGCACTCCACATAGAGAACGATGGAGCCTCCGGCACCGACCTCCACCGCACTCCACAAGAGAACGATGGAGCCTCCGCACCGACCTCCACATAGAGAATAATGGAGCCTCCAGCACCGACCTCCACCCGCAGACCCGCACTCCACATAGAGAATAATGGAGCCTCCGGCACCTACCTCCACCCGCAGAGCCGCACTCCACACAGAGAATAATGGAGCCTCCGGCACCTACCTCCACCCGCAGAGCCGCACTCCACACAGACAATAACGAGCCTCCGGCACCGACTCCACCCGCACTCCACATAGAGAATATGGAGCCTCCGGCACCGACCTCCACCCGCACTCCACAGAGAGAACGATGGAGCCTCCGGCACCGACTCCACCCGCACTCCACAGAGAGAATGATGAGCCTCCAGCACCGACCTCCACATAGAGAATAATGGAGCCCCGGCACCGACCTCCACATAGAGAACAACGAGCCTCCAGCACCGACCTCCACCCGCACTCCACAGAGAGAATGACGGAGCCTCCGGCACCGACCTCCACCCGCACTCCACAGAGAGAATGACGGAGCCTCCAGCACCGACCTCCACCCGCAGAGGCCGCACTCCACAGAGAGAATGACGGAGCTCCGGCACCGACCTCCACCCGCACTCCACAGAGAGAATGACGGAGCCTCCGGCACCGACCTCACCCGCACTCCACGAGAGAGAATGACGTGTGCGGAGACGGCGCTGAAACAGGTTGGGGAAAGGGCGCGTGCACGAGGTGGCGGAGACCGCGTGCCGAGGTGTGCGGAGACCCCGGGCACGGGTTTTGGGGGAGAGGGCGCTGCAGGGGGTTCGGGAGGGCGCGTCACGAGGTGTGCGGGAGGGCGTTTGCACGAGGGGGGGGAGACGGCGCGTGCACAGGTTTTGCGAACGGCGCTGCACGAGGCGCGGAAGGGCGCGTGCACGATTTTCGGGGGAGAGGGGCGCGTGCACGGGGTTTTTGCGAGAGGCGCGTGCACGGGTCTGGGGGGGACGGGCGTGCACGGGTCGCGGAGAGGGGCGCGGCCCCAGGCTGCGGAAAAACGGCGCGTGCCCCGGGTCGGGAGACGGCGCGTGCGGGGGGTCTGCGGAGACGACGCTTTAAACGAGGTCTGGGGAACCGTGCGCCTAGGGGTGACTTTTAGGGAGCGGAGCCGATGCGCCCCTTTTGGGGGGTTTTCATGACGGGGGACCGCGTGCGTCCTTTTTGGGGGGATTCATGTACGGGGGGGAGCCGCGGTGCCCTTTTTGGGGGGGGAATCATGTACAAAGGGCCCCCTTTTGCGCCCTTTTTGGGGGGGGATTCATTAGGGAGGGGAGCCCGTGTGTCCTAGGGGGGGGATTCATGTAGGGAGGGGCCCCCGGTGCGTCCTTTGGGGGGGGGGTTCTGTACGGAAGGACCCGTGCTCCATTGGGGATTCGTGCCCGGGGGGGAGCCCGGTGCCCTATTGGGGGGATTCGGTACGGGGAGCCGCGGCGCCAAAGGGGGGGGTTCATGTAGGGAGGGAGCCACGTGTGTCCTTTTGGGGGGATTCATGACGGAGGGGAGCCCGGCGCCCTTTTTGGGGGGTTTTCAAAACGGAGCGGAGCCGCTGTGCCCTTTTTGGGGGGGATTCATGTACAGGAGGACCTTTGGCGTCCAATTGGGGGGTTTCATGTACGAAGGGGCCCGTGTGCCTTTTTGGGGGGGGATTAAATTATGGACGAGCCGGGGGGCCCTTTTTGGGGGCCTGTCCGCGGGAAAGGGCCCCGGGGTGTGACGAGGCCGCGGGTTTCCCGGAAGATTAACCCCAAAGCAGCCGGAGAACATTTTTATCCCATGTGACAAACCCCGGGGTACAATAGAAAGCGGAACATCACACAGAGGAAAACCGAGTGTTTGTGTAAAGAACGGAAAGATGTGAACAGGGGCGAACGTGAGAAGAATAACGGGAAACCGCAGCACTGAGCACTCACCTCCACCCCCCAGGCCGCACTTGGGACATTGGGGTAAAATAGGGGCCCCAAACCCCCCCCCCCAAATCCCTCCCGCCATCACCTCCACTGCTTCCGTCTGCTCTAAGGAGGGAGAGGCGCCCCCCCCTTTTGGGCACATGGGGGTGACGTTTAGCAAGGTCCTTTAAACCCCTTTCCCCTTTTCCCCCCCCGGGGGGGACCAGTTTCCCCCGGTAAGAGGCGCCCCCCGGGCCCCCGCACCCCCGGGGTTTAAGGGGGCCCCCATACCGGGGGGGTGCGGGGGTACTACACTTCCCCCATGCCCGACAGCACCAGGGCCCGGGTGCATTTTGTGGGGCAACGGGATCTGTAGGAGTGACCCGGCCCCCGGCCCCACAAAGTTTCAGAGCCCCTCCCCCACCATAAAACCCGGAATGGGGAAGGGGAATTTTCCCCCCAAAGGGGGCAGTGGCGGGGGGAAAAGATTTCCGGCGCACACCCCCCTGACTGACCCCTCTCCCCACAAGGGGGCCCCCCCGACTGACCCCTCTCCCCAACGCCCTCCCCCTGGGCGACCCCTCTCCCCACACTCCCCCTTTCCCCCGACTTTACCCCTCTCCCCAACTCCCCCTCCCCCCACTGACCCCTCTCCCCACACGCCCTCTTTCCCCGATTTAAAACCCCCTCCCCCACTGCCCCTCCTGACGACCCCCTCCCCCCCTTGCCCTCTCCCCTTTCCGACCCCCTCCCGCGACCCCTCACCCCGACGGGGCCCCCTCCCCACACCCCCTGACTGACCCCCCCCCCTGTTTTACCCCCAACCCCCCCGACGACCCCCCCCCCCCCACACTGCCCTCTCCCCCTGACTGACAACTCTCCCCTGCGACCCCTCTCCCCATTTTTTCCCCCTCTCCTGACGAGCCCTCCCCCACACTGGGCCCCCTTTTCCCCCGACTAACCCCCCCCCCCCAAACCCGCCCTCCCCCCCGAAAGACCCCTCTCCCCACCTCCCTCTCCCCCACTGCCCCCCCCTGACGACCCCCCCCCCACACGGGGCCCCCCCCACACGGGGCCCCCCCCCTGACGACCCCCTCCCCACAATGCCCTCCCCCACAAAGCCCTCTCCCCACATGCCCTCTCCCCACACGGGGGTTTCCCCCTTTCTGCCCCTCCCCACACGGCCCTCCCCTGACTGCCCCCCCTCCCCACACTGCCCTCTCCCCACGACCCCTCTCCCCTGACTGACCCCTCTCCCCACACTGGCCTCCCCCCCGACTGCCCCCCTCCCCACACTGGCCCCTCCCCTGACTGACCCTTCCCCCCCACACCCGCCCTCCTTTCCCCCCCTGACCCCCTCCCCTGACTGAACCCCTTTTCCCCCCACTGCCCCTCCCCTGAAATGATATAAATAAACTGGAGCAAGGGGGAAAAAACTAACAGAAAAGTGTTTTTTAACAGGAAAAATGAAAAAAAAAACATTGGGGGGAATAAAAATAAAAAAAAACATATACAAAAGGGGGAATAGGGCTAATAACAGCACAAATGAAAAAGACTTGGGAAAAATAATTGATTCCCCAAGAACAAGTCAACAGGTATGCGCAGCAAAAAAGGCAAATACAATTCAAAATTACAACAGAAGCATCACTAGTCACTAGGTCTTATTGCCCTCCACCCCTCTTTTGGCAGACCTTTCGGAAAAAGGGGTTTTCCCGTTTGGCACCAATTTTAAAAAAGACATCAACAAAAATGAGAAAGTTCAAGAAGAGCCACCGAAGGTGCCGGCGCAAACCAGCCCTATGGGGAAGGGTTGCAGTTTGGGGAAAATGTTTACTTGAAAAAAAGAAAACAAGAGAGACTTAATATGTCTAAAAATACCAAAAGGGGTCACATTGTAAAAAACATCTTTATTCTCATTTGCAAAAAGGGAAAAAGACTAGAACAATGGGAGAAATGAATGGGAGGAACACAATTAGTTTTTTTGAAAAAACTTTTTGAATTTTGGGGAAAAAGATGGAACAGGCGCCACAAAGGTGGTGTTTTCCCTTTTAAGGGAACCCCCCACACAGATGGACAGACATCTGCCCCCGGGATATTTAGAAAAACCTGTTTTTAAGCGGGGGGTTTGGGGCCAGAGGGCCCCCGGAGGTCCCTTCCAACTCTACCATTAAATGATTCAAAAACCCCCTCCCCGACTCCCCCCCCCCCCCGACGACCCCCCAACCACACGCCCCCCTCCCCCACACTGCCCTCCCCCCTACGACCCCCCCCCGACTGACCCCCCTTCCCCCCCCACTGCCCTCCCCAAGACCCCTCCCCCCAACGCCCTCCCTGACTAAACCCCCTCCCCCCCTGCCCCTCCCTAAACTGACCCCTCCCCACACGCCCCCCCCCCCACGCCCCCCCCCCACACGCCCTTTTCCCCCCCGCCCCCTCCCCACACTCCCCCTCCCCCCCTGACTCCCTTTCCCCCCACACTGCCCCCCCTCTCCCCACTCCCCCCCCCACCTGCCTCTCCCCACATTTGCCCTCCCCCCCTGACGGGAACCCCTTTTTCCACCCCCCCTTTTTCCACGGGCCCTCCCGGGGGGCCCCCCTCCCCCCTACTGCCCCCTTTCTCCCCAACTGCCCCCTCCCCTGACTGCCCCCTCCCCCCCAAAAACACTGCCCTCTCCCCACACCCCTTTTCCCCGACCGACCCCCCCTCCCCCCACACTGCCCCTCCCCTTTTGACTGACCCCTCCCCCCAAGGGGCCCCCCCCCTGACTGACCCCCCTCCCCAAACACTGCCCCTCCCCTGATGACCCCCTCCCCCACTGCCCCCCCTCACCCCTCCCCCCCACGCCCCTCCCCCTACTGACCCCCCCCCCCCACCCCCCCTTTTCCCCCCCGGACTCCCCCCCTCCCCACACTCCCTCTCCCCCTGCCCTTCCCCACACGGCCCCTCCCCCTGACTGCCCCCCTCCCCCCCCTGGCCCCCCCCCGAGACCCCTCCCCCCCCGGACTCCCCTCTCCCCACGCCCTCCCCCCCCGGGGGAACTGACCCCTCTCCCCCCCACTGCCCCCCCTGCCCTTGACCCCTCTCCCCACGCCTCCCCCCCACCTTCCCCCCCCCAAACAACCCCTTTCCCCCCGGGAACTGACCCCCCCCCCCCCGGCCCCCTCCCCTACGACCCCCCCCCCCACTGCCCCCTCCCCACACTGCCCTCCCCCCCACTGCCCCTCCCCCTGACCCCCCGCCCCCCCCCACACTGCCCCTCCCCCCCCCCCTCCCTAAACTGACCCCTCCCCCACCGCCCTCCCCCGACTGACCCCCCCCCTCTGACCCCCCCCCCTGACTGCCCCTTCCCCCCCTCCCTGACTGACCCCCCCCCCCCCACCCCCCCACCCCTGACTGACCCCCCCCCCTGACTCCCCCCTTTTTCCCCCCCCCAAAACTGCCCTCTCCCCGACGACCCCCTCCCTGACTGACCCCCCCCACACCCCCTCCCCCCTTTACGACCCCTCTCCCCACTGCCCCTCCCCCTGCTGCCCCCCCCATTTTCCCCTTTTTGACGGGCCCCCCCCCCACACCCCCTTTTACTGACCCCTCTCCCCACACTGCCCCCCCCCCGGGCCCCTCTCCCCACACTGCCCCTCCCTGACGACCCCCCCCCACTGCCCCCCCCCCCAAAACGGCCCCCCCCCCCACGCCCCCCCCCCCCAACTCCCCCTTCCCCCCCGGGGGCCCCCCGCCCTAACTGCCCCTCTCCCCACACTGCCCTCCCCCAACCCTGCCCCTCCCCACACGGGCCCCCCCCCTGACCCCCCCCTCTCCCCACCCCCGGCCCCCCCCGACTGACCCCTCCCCCCACACCCCCCCGTCCCCCCTCTCCCCACATTTGGCCCTCCCCCCTGCCCGCCCCTCCCCCCAAAACGGGCCTCCCCCCCGACTGACCCCTCCCCCCCACGGGCCCTCTCCCCTGGGGGGCCCTTTTCTCTCCCCCACACCCCCTTTTCCCCTGACGACCCCTCCCCCACACCCCTCCCCCCCACTGCCCCTCTCCCCACGGCCCCCCCCCTGACTGACCCCCCCCCCTACTGACCCCTCCCCCCGACTGCCCCCTCCCCTTTAGCCCCTTTTTCCCCTGCCTACCCCCCCCCTTTGGCCCCTCTCCCCTGACTGACCCCTCCCCACCCCCCCTCCCCCCTGCTGACCCCCCCCCCTACGACCCCCTCCCACACGGCCCCTCCCCTACTGACCCCTCCCCCCACACCCCCTCTCCCCTGACTGACCCCTCCCCCCACTCCCCGACTGACCCCTCTCCCCTGACTGACCCCTTTCCCCTTGACTGCCCCCTCTCCCCACACTGGCCTCCCCCCCTGATGACCCCCCTCCCCACACTGCCCCTCTTCCTCTGACCCCCCCCCCAACTCCCTCCCCCGACTGACCCCCTCCCCACCTGTCCTCTCCCCGGACGCCCCCCTCTCCCCACACGCCCTCCCCTGACTGCCTCTCTCCCCCCAACTGCCCCCCCCCTGACTGACCCCTCTCCCCACACTGCCCCCCCTGATTTGACCCCTCTCCCCACTGGCCCCCCCCCACTCCCTCCCCCGACTGACCCCTTGCCCACTGACCCTCTGCCCTGACTGACCCCTCTCCCCCTGACGACCCCTCCCCCTGACTGACCCCTCCCCCTGACTCCCCCCTCGCCCTGACGACCCCTCTCCCTGACTGACCCCTCTTCCCTGACTGACCCCCCCCCTTTTAAACCCCTCTCACCACACTGCCCTTTTCCCCTGACTGATCCCCTCCCCAACTGGACTCCCCCCTGACTGACCCTCCCCCCAACGCCCTCTCACCAAAACTGACCCCTCCCCCCCTGCTGACCCCTCTCCCCCACTTCCCTCTCCCCTGACACCCCCCCCCACACTCCCCCTTCCCCTGACTGACCCCTCTCCCCACACTGCCTCTCCCCTGACTGACCCCTCCCCCACCTGCCCTCTCCCCCAAACTGCCCCCCTCTCCTCACACTCCCCTTTCCCCCCTACGACCCCCTCCCCACACTGCCCTCTCCCTGCGACCCCTCTCCCCAAAATGCCCCCCCTACTGACCCCCTCTCCCCCTCCCCTCCCTGATGTCCCCTGCTCCTGCTGTTGGGTTGCAGCGGGTCCAGGCCTTTTCCGGGGCTGTCCCCTGCAGCAGACATGGGGGGCGCGGCGGAAAAATTTCCTTTTACACCCAGTGGGGGCGCTTTATCGGCTCAGTGATTCCTCCAGGGAGGCCACACCGGCCGCTGGAGCTCGGATGAAGTCCTTGAAAGTTCTCAGGGCGGAGTTTTATGGGGCGTCACCGTCCTTCCACACCTTGGGGCGGTTTTTCACATTTCCTCTTTGTGCCCCTCAAAAGGCGCCCTGGCAGAAATGAGTAAACCCACACAGGGGCCTCTTCCCCTTAATAACCCTTACGCTGGGTGAATCTGATTTTTGGGGCTTCAGACAGAAGGTCCGGGACAAATGAGTTTGTGACAGCACAGTGTGAAAGCCCTGGGGGCCTGACGCTGCTTGTCCGGTACAGCGAAACTTAACGTTTTAAAATTGTCACTGACTAAAAATGTCACTTTAACTGATAAACGTGGCGCACATGGAGACAGTACGGGACAATCCCGGATCATGACGCGGGGGCAAACAAAGGGACACATTTATTACCAAGTGTGACTCCGCGCAGGAGATTACCCCCAAGGGGGGTTTGCACGAAAGACCGGCCAATTTTTCAATTCTGACCATTGCTCTTTATAGGCATAACTCTGGAACGCTTCACGGATCTTCGCGATTCGAATTGTTTTTTCGTGCATATTGTCTTCACTTTAAAGGAAAAATTTTTTCGATAAACTTTCAGTTATTTATGAAAAAAGGAAATATGGCAAAAATTTTGAAAAATTTTTCAATTTTTTTAACTTTAATTTTTTATTCCCAAAACGAGAAATTGTTAACAAAATATTACTAAAAAACTTTCCCCATGTTCTCTTTTCATCGCACAATTTTTGGGAAACCCAATTTTTTTTTTTTGTTAGAATTATAAGGGTTAAAAGTTTACCAGGGGGATTTCCATTTTTTAACAAATTATCAAAACCATTTTTTAGGGCCACCTCACATTGAAGTCACTTTGAGGGGTCTGTATTTCAGAAAAATTCCCAAAAAATGACACCATTTTAAAAAAAGCAACCCCTCAAGGTACCAAACCCATTCAAAATTTTTTAACCCTTCAGTGCTTCAAGGACGAAGAAACTTTGGAAGGAAAAAATGAATTTTTAACTTTTAGTCACAAAAATTATTTTTTAAAAAAAAATTTTTATTTTAGAAAGGAAAAAAAGAAAAAAAAAAACATATAAAGGTTGGCAATTTTTCCGAGTACCCAAATACCCCAAATGGGGGGAAAAAAACCACTGTTTGGGCACAGGGCGGGGCCGTAAGGCAAGGGCACCTTTGACTTTTTCAAACCAAAATGGCGGGAATTGAAGGGCGCCTTCGCTTTGGAGACCCCTGAGTGCCTAAACATGGAAACCCCCCAAAAGTGCCCCCATTTTGGAAACTAACCCCCAAAGGGAATTTATCTGGGTCGTTGTGACACGCCAACCCCCAAGTTTTTTCATTAAAATTTATAAGCGGGTGTAAAAAAAAAAGTCCACAAAAATGTTTTTTTTTCCGGGTTTTTCCCCCGACAGCATTTGGGGAACGCCCTCCTCCCCTTTACGGGGACGGGAAGCACACAAAGGGGTTAAAAGGCCCCCACTCCTCCCCCAAAACCCTTTAGGTTTTTCCTGTCCCCATGGGGGACACACAATATTGCTGCGCAGCTTACCGGCCCGGGGGATCTTTGGGGTTTTCGCCCAACCTTCCCCCCTTCAAGGTCCAGGGCCGAAACTCCCTCCTTGGGAGTCCCTCTGCTCCAAAGACCGGGGGGGACGAGCTCCCGGGTAAGAGCCGCTCCTCCCGGTGGGGGGGCTCCGGCTCAGGCGCTTCCCCTGGTCCAGGGGGAACGCCGTACAGGCCCCATCTGAGAGGGGAAAACCCCCTTTCCGTGACGCAGGCGTAAAAAAACACGTGCGTTCTGAAGGACACAGAAAGGCCGAAGAGCGTCGCATTAATCGCAGTGCACCGCTAAGAACAGCTTCTGGAGGGAACCAAAAGTAAAGCGTCGTGTTTTAGTCGAAATCGTTTGCGTTCCAGGGGAACGCAGAAAAAACGGCGCTAATGACGTCACTAAAAAAGCGCTATATTTAAAACGCATGTTGGTGGTTTTGAACTGCTGGCGCCATTCGTGATTTAAACACGGGAAAAAAATTGTAGCCACCATAGCAGCCAAGGCACAAGGTGAATCTTTCTGCGGGAGATAGGGGGTCGAGAAATCCAGAAGGGGGAACGGGGGGATGAGCAAGCGCAAAAAAAGCACCTCACATTAGATTCATTACCAACTCAGTCCCCTTTGTAACATATTTTTTTTTCTTAGGACAAGGGAAAATTCATCAAAGCCTCGGGGCACGAAAAAAACAGGCAAAGTCTTGGTGAAATCAATCGGTTCCACATTTACAAGAAACTTTCCCGATCTATAAGAAAAACCGGGCTGTTGTTCTTGACAGCAGCGGCTTGGAGCAAGAAAGATCTTTATTATTATTACCGAAGCTCCATAGGGGAAAAGTGCAAGCATCCTTTTCGCAGTTCCAACACAGCCCACATCGGGCCATGCGCAAAACCTAGTGGAGTTTAAAAAGGACCCGAAACCGAATCAGAAGAAAATTCAGATACCATATTTGAGCAGAAAAGGTAATAAGCCAAAAAAACCCGAAAAGCCCCCGGAGGGACCTATTCCCGGGGGAAAAACGAAGATCTTGTCCCGCTTGAGAAAAAATACAAATGCAAAAATGGGCGAGTTCCACGCCTCAGTCCCCCGGGAGGATTTGATTTTGGGGGTCTCACAGCTCAGATTCAGAAAGTCTTCCTATAATACATTTTAAAAACCAGACGATGAGTGGAAGACGCAGAGGGGAAGTTGAAATGTCACTGATTTTAAGAGCTTTTCCTTTTTATCCTGGGGCCCAAAAATTTTGGGGGGGAATTTCCAAAATGGATATCCCAATGGCAAAAGTGGCAAAAAAGCTTCGTTTCCTTTTGGGGCTTTTCAGCTTTAAAGATCCCTGGACCAAAAGGCGGACACCTTCTTAAACGGGTTGAAATTTTCGGCGGCTTAACAAGGACCAATATGCGGCACTTCGGTAGAAAAGGTCAAGGGTTTTTTTGGATGGTCAGGGGGAGGAAAAATTTAAACCAAAAAGCCCCCAAGCTAATATTAGAGTCGTTTCCCTTTTATCAAACACGAGGCTTTTGGCAGATACCCAGGGATCGGTTAGGTTTTTCCCAAAATACTCTTTGTCTAATGGTCCGAGAGCATCTGTTAAAATCCGGGCAGGGATAATCCCTCTAAAAATAAACTATTTTTCCTTACCCTTTGCGGGTTCAAAGTTTTTTGGGCCAGCGCAGAGAATCCTAGAGGCGTCAATACAAAAAGGGTTCCAAAGGGGAAAAACCCAAAAAGTTTCAGTCCTTTCGAAGATACCACTTTCCGAACAACCTTTTTACAAAGACACGGGAAGAGAGAGGGGGTCATATAAAGGTTCCACACCCAAAACAAGGAAATAAGAGTTTTTTGTTCGATCTTCATCAAGATCAGAAAACAATGACCCAGGGGACATAGGGGGGAGACCCTTTCTCTGCAAGAACTGGGGGCAGGGTTACCAAGAACGATGGGGGCTTACAAACCCAAAAGAAGGCACAAAAAAGAACTACATCCTACCGCCCCCAAAAAAAACATATCCCCACTGCGGCCCGCAAATTTCGGATGTTTTTTTTTAAAATCTTCAAGATCTAATCTCTTCCCCCGGGTTTTAGTGCCAGTTCCCGGATCAGAGGAAAAAATGGGCATTATTTTTTCTTCTTTCCAAAATGAAACCATCAGGGGAGTCGCGGGCAATTCTGAATCTCAAACCCTTGAACAAATTTTTTCGGTACAAAAGAATCAAATGGAATCTTAAAAATCGGCAATTCCACTAATAGACAAAAACTCCGTAGTTACCCCAACTTAAAAAGTGCGTACTACAGTCCCATTCATCCAACCTCGCAGGGAACTTCTGAGATTTGCCGAAGCCACCGGGCTGTACCGCCCCTCCATTCCAAGGGCCTTCCGAGGCGGGTTCTGCTCCCCCAGTATTTACGAAGCAATATCAGAAGTCGTAGCCATCTGAGAAACCAAGAATTATTGAAACCGTACTTGGACACTTTTTGTAGGGGCTTGAACCAGAAGCCCTAAATCATCACACAAAACAACAGTGTGTGCTGGAATTCCGGTTGGTGGGAATCGAGAAAAATCCATTTAACCCCCATACAAGAAAAAAATTCTAGGGTATACTGATTCCAGATCCGGGACAGCCTTTACCAGAATCAAGAAAAAAAACGTTAAAAAAGAATTGAGAGGGGGGAAAGAGCAATTTTACCATAAGAAGACTATGCAGTTCGGGGAGTGATGCACAGCATTCCATGTGTCAGAGGGGCACAGGCTCATTCAAACCCCTACAAAAAAAAGTTTTATCTTTTTGGGGTCGCATCAGGGACCCAGACAAGAAAATTCATTTCTCAAAAAGGGAAAAGATCTTTTAAATTGGGGGGATGCAAACAAAATCCAGAAGAGGAGTCTTTGGTTTCCATCTCCATCAAATAATAACACAACGCAAGCGTTTGGGGGAGGGGGACCATTAGAAGGGAAGATTCTTCGGGGAAAAAAGGCCCAAAAAAAATCAAAACGAATTCCAACACGAGAGCGTAGGGCTTTTGGGGATCGTTAAAAAAGAAACCAAAAACCGCTAAAAGCCAACATGTCAAAATCCCAACAAATACACATAGCCTTCAAAAAAATCAGGGGGGCTCTCGATACAGAACTCCAGATCTAGCAGAAAAAAAACCCCCCTAGGGGCAAACAGAGGGCCCTCTCCTAACCCAGTACAGATTGCCCCACTATAAGACAGGTCTCCCCCCGGGGTTTTTAAATCTATTTTTTTGGCGCTTTTTGAAAAAATCCTTTCACACCAAACGGGGATTCCTGTTTCACTTTTATCGAGAAAACAGCTTTTTTTGGTAAAAATCACCACAGCCAAAAGAGTAGGGGAAACAACATTTTCCTTTAAAGACCCAATTCAGATCAGAGGGGATCACATAAATTTAAAAACTTGTCCGCTTTTCTTGCCCAAGGTACTTCCTGAAAAACGCAATCAAGAAATCATACCCCCTTTTTTTGGAAAAAAACCTTTAAAACAAAAAAAGAAAAACTCTACACCCCCCTTACGTTAGACAGCAGTGATTTATTACCTGGAGGGCCCCAAACTCTGGAGGGAAAAACCCAACGTTTTTTTTTGTTTGGGGGTAAAAATAGGGGTAAAAAACTTCCAAAACATCCTTGCAAGATGGATTACCCCATAATCTCAATATGCAAATTTCCCCTTCAAACAAAAGACTTTACTCTAAACGCCCCGTTGGAAGTAGCGACCTACAAGCCAATCAACCCTTTAACGAGTCTTGTAATATGCTTAGGATAAAAAACCAAAACAGAATCCCATTTGGACCGGTTTTCGGACTGTTTGGCCTCGCAGTGAAAGTAGGAGAGATCTGATTTGCAGAGGAGGCTCGGACTGGGTCGGGGGGAAGGTTACTCCCTTTGGAGAGTGACAAACCCGCTCTGGCTGCGGGTAAGGAGGCATTCGCCGGCAAGCTCCTCTGGGGAAATTTTAAAAGCAAAATTTTCCCCTTCAAACAAAGAGGGCGGGACCATAGCGCCACCTATTTTTAAGCACGACCTACAATCACAAACAAACCCTTTAACGATCTTTTAATATACTTTGGATAAAAAACCAAAAACAGAATCTCCATTTTTAGACACGGGGTTTCGACTGTTTGCCCGTCATGCAAAGTAGGGGGAAAATCATTTGGGTAATGAAGGCTCGGGCGGGGCTGGGGGTAAGGGGACCCTGGGAGTGACATAACCCGCTCGGCGTGTCGGGGAAGAGGCTTATTCCCGTGCAAAGCTCCCCTGGGAAAAATTTTAATATGCAAATTGCCTCTTCAAACAAAAGGACTTGTACTCTATAGCCCCCTTTGGAAGAGCGATCCTACAAGTCACAACAACCCTTTAACGAGTCTTGTAAAGGACTTAGATAAAACCAAATCGAATCTCCATTTTGCAACACGTGTTTCGGACTGTTGGTCCCGGCGGGGCAAAGTAGGAGAGATCTGTTTGGCTAGATAAGGCTCTGGACGGGGGTCGGGGGGGTAAGTTACTCCGGGGAAGTGAATACCAGCTCGGCGTGCGAAATTACAAGATCGTTAAAGGGTTTTTATTGTGACTGTAATCGCACTTCCAACATGGGGCTAAGAGACAAGTCCTCTTTGTTTGAAAAGGGAATTTGCATATTAAAAATTTCCCAGAGGACATTGCACGCGAATAACCCCTTACCTCACACCCAAACTGGAGCCCCCCTCCACAAAGGGGTAACCCCAACCCCCCAAATCCAAAAAAGTACACACTAGGGGCTAGTTTGCCTAAAAAGATAAAGCCCATTCCCAGAGATTGTCACCTCATGGCTGAGAGAGCAGGGGCAACTTAAACAAATTTTTAAGGCACCTCTTGGCCGGTAAATACCTTTGCAAGCACACAAAATAATGGCTAGCAGGACAAAACGGGAAATGGTAGAAAGTATTTCAGGCCGGATCCCACCCCAGGGGGTTTTTTTTGGGACCTCCATATGCTGCGGGGACTCCTGGAAAAAGGGTATTAACCACCGATAATTCGGTTTCCCGGGGTCCCCCTACAGCACGGGTTTCCCCCCCTTTTTCTACTTTTTTTTAAAATGCAAATTTATATATTAATATGTTTTTAAATAAATAAAGTGTTTTTCACTGGCAGATCCGGATGTACTTGTCAAATCATAAGGTATTTGGGGGGGAAGTGGGACCTTTTTAACCCCGTTGGGTTCCTTTCCTTTAAGGAGGAGGGAAAGCCCCATAGTGCTGTCAATGGACTCCTGGAAACCGAATTTTCGGTAGAAAAAACCCATTTTTATCCTTAATTTTTTTTTTTCCCAAGAAATGGACCCCAAAAGTTGTTGCCAATTTGCCGAGACCCGATACCCATAGTGGGGGGGAAATACTGTTTTGGGGGCACGGGATTGGGTCAAAAGGGAAATAATGACATTTGAAATGCGACTTTGATGGCTTCTGTTCATTTGCAGAGCCCCTGATGTGCTTAAACTGTAAACCCCCCACAATGACCCCATTTTGGAACTAGACCCCCCAAGAAATTACTAGATCTGTGGGAAAACTTGAACCCCCAATGCTTACTCAAATTTTTAAAGCCCCGGGATGAAAATAAAAAACTATTTTTCCCCCAAAAAGACTTTTTCACCAAAATTTTTTTTTCCCAAGGGGAACGGGAAAATTGGGCCACAAAAGTTGTCCATTTTCCTGATACCTGAACCCCCAAGTGGGGAAAAAACACCGTTGGGCACATGCGGGGTTTGAAAGAATATGACGTTTGGTGCAGACTTTGATGGAAGGGCGCGGGGGTTCATGGCGTTTTTTAGAGCCCCCGATGTCCAAAAAATGGAAACCCCCCACAAATGACCGATTTTGGAAACAAGCCCCCCCAAAAGGGAAATTACTAATGTGGGGACACTTTGAAACCCCCCAAGTGCTTTTACAAAGTTTAAAACGTACAGTTATGGCCAAATTTTGAGAATGCACAAATATTATATTTTTACAGAACTGCTCCCCCGGTTTTTATTGGTTTGACAGGGTTTTTTTACACAGACAGAAATAAATAATTGCAAACAAAAAAAAACAAAAGCTTAATTGACAGAATAGTTAATCACTAAAATTTGCATGTTGACCCCCTTTTTCTGCAGACCCTGCAATTCCCCGGCTGCTCCAAACACTTCTGGGCCAAATCCTGACTGAACATCCCTTCTTGCCAAACAATGCTTTCATTTTGTCAGAATTTTTTGTTTTTTTTTGTCCACCCGTCTCTTGATGATTTACCCAAGTTCTCAATGGATTTTAAAACTGGGATTTTCCAGGGCCCTACCCCAAAATCCTAGTTTTGTTCCCTGACCATTAGTTATCACCTTTCTTTATGGAAAGTGCCCCTCAGCTGAAAGGCATTGTTAATCACCAAACTGCTTTTTGGGGGGTTGGGGAGAATTGCTCTTGGGGACATTCTGTCCCTTTCTTTATTCATGGCGTTTTTTAGGCAAACGTGAGAGAGCCGATTCCCTTGGCTGAGAAGCAACCCCACACATAATTTTCAGGATGCTTAACAGTTGGCTGAGACAAGACGTTGGTACGCTCACCTTGCCTTTCCCAATAGGGCATTTTCCTATGTCCCAAACAACAAAAGGGATTCATCGAGAAAATAACTTACCCCAGTCCCCGCATCCCGCCTGTACCTTTTTCAGAATACACTGTCCTAAAAGTTTTTTCTGGAGAGAAGGCTTCTTTTCTGCCCCCCTTGAGACCAGGGCCTTTCTCCAAATCTCCCCTCACAGTGCGTGCAATGCACTCACACCTGCCTGCGCCCTTTTTCCGACAAGCCGCCTGCGGACCCATCCCAAGCTGAAACACTTTTTAAAAGATGGTCCTGGGGCTTTCTGGGCTTTCTTGGGCCCCGGGCCTTTTTTTCAACAAAGAAACCTCTCTCCTTTGAAGTTCTTTGATGAAAACATAGATTTTTGACTGAGGGGCAATCTTCACTCGATCCTTTTTCCCCGTTAGGGGCCCTTTTTTGCATTTTCAAGAGACTGCCGGTTTTATTAGAGAAACCATTTTTAAAAGAAACAAAGATGCCCAAACACCCCCTTCCTTTTAAGTGCCTGGGGTCATTCTACTTTAATCATGACAGATTGACTCCGCCTTTCCTCATCAACACCCACACCTTGTGGAGCAATCACTGAAAAGAGGTTGCTGGCCCTTTTTAAGCGGGGCGCAATGATTTGAAATGTGTTTTGGGGGAAAAAAATTCATTTTCTAGCCAAAAATTGACTTTGCAAGTAATTGCTGTTAAGGATCACCCTTTATAACATTCTGGAGATACGAAAAATTTGCCATTAAAAAAGTGAAGCAGTAGATTTTGTAAAAAATAATATTTGTGCATTCTAAAAATTTTTTGGGGCCAAAACTTAGACCATAAAAAAAAAATCATTTTTTTCCACAAAAAGATATTTTTTTGCCCCAATTTTTATTTCCCAAGTGAACAAAGAAATTTGGGCCCCAAAGTTTTTTTGCAATTTTTCTTGATACTGTGGTAAAAAAGAAAATAGTTTTTATTCTTTTGGTCAGAAAGATTACGGGGATCCCTTTTTATCATTTTTTTTTTTTTTCGCTTTTATAAATAAAAACGATTTTATAAAAAAAAAAATTATTTTTGCATCTTTTATTTGCGGTTATAACTTTTTAAATTTTTTTTCGCGTGTGCTGTATGGGAGCTCGTTTTTTTGCGGGGCAAAGGACTTTTTAGCGTACCATTTATTTATATCCGCCCTTTTCCAGGTATGATATAAATAATTGTTTTTTTTTTCCCGTTTTTTTTTTTTTTTTTTTTGGGGGTTTACAAAGGGTAACATGGGACAGTTTTTTAAGGCCCGGCGTGACGGACGCGGGGATACAAAATTTTACTTTATTGTTTGTTTTTTTTATTTTCAGAAATTTTTTCGGGAAAATTTTTTTTTCTTTTTTAGGAATTTTTTTTTTACAAAGTTTTTTATTTTTTTTACTTTTTACTTTTTCCCCCGGGGGGGACATCACTGTAAGATTAAAACGCGATCTCACAGGCATGCAGCACTTTCTCAGGCCCTCTCAGCAGCACGAGGAAGCCGCCCCCGCGGGCCCCCAAGGGCCCCCCACTGTTCGGGTTTTGCAGGGAAGCACGCAAGCCCCTTTTGATCCTTTTGGCCGGGAGCGTCCGTGACCATACTGAATTGTGGCGGTAGGGGCCATTATACTGGGGTTGTGGTGACTGTAAATGCCTTCATACTGATGGGGGTTTTTATTTTGTGTACAGGTTGTGGTGGCCATAATTAGAGATGAGCAATGGTTCGAAAAAGATCGCCAAACAAAATTCCGCCGAAAGTCTTCAATCATGATCGGTAAACGGCATTTTTTTTTAAGATCGGAAAAGTCGTAACATTCGGTAAAAATATAATAGAACCGGGAATACTGGCCGCAGTAGTAAAATCGCACCACCAACGTGGGGGAAATGGGGGTTTTAAATTCGGCTCTTTCCCCCTAGACATAAAATACCCTACGGTCCATAACTTATGGTGCCTACCCCCAATAAACAAGTGTCACAAAAAAGAGTCCGCAGCCGATTCGCCCGGGTTACAAGGTACGCGTCGAGTCGGGGAACCCCGGACACTCCTGCGAAAAAAGGGAGATACATTAAAAACAGCCAAAAATAAATGACCTTTTTTCCCGAAGAACCATCCAAAGTTACCCTAACTACAGAAACACACAAAGGCAAAAATCCACCAAAAGCAAGACTGAACAATACTGGGGGAACATATGGAGAAGGGAAAAAAAACACAACACCACGCAATGTGACGTGAGATCTAGAAGCAACACACAACCACCTAAGGGAAAAACCATCAACTTACAAAAGCAGACACCAACAGCGGGCAAAACATGAAGACCTGGACACACCTGGTCCAGACATGACCTCACCTCGGGGTAAAGAAATTTACAGCGTAAAATGAACGCAGCAAGCAATAACCAACTCTAGAAAGGCCACACCCTGCTTGGGTAATACAAGGAAGAACCTGCGATCATAAGGAAACCACAAAGGAAAAGTTCCATCCAAAAACCGCCCAATAAACCCGCCCCTTTCAAAGACAGGAAACTTCTGTCAGGGATCCAACCACCAAGCACGAACCAAAGAACCATACAGAATCCAGCTCAGAAAGGCATTCCGACACCAGAGGCTTAAGCACCAGCCCTAG